>MCJB01031925.1:0-110602 GCA_002018475.1 Nicotiana obtusifolia
ACCCGTTCACCAACCATAAAAACCACATCTCGTACCTTGCGATCTGCATAGCTCTTTTGCCTAGACTGAGCTGTACGAAGCCTCTCCTGAATGATTCTGACCTTGTCCAAGGCCTCCTGAACCAGATCTGTACCCAACAACTGAGCCTCCCCCAGCTCAAACCATCCAACCGGAGATCGACACCGCCTACCATATAAAGCCTCATAAGGAGCCATCTAGATACTCGACTGGTAGCTGTTGTTGTAGGCAAACTCTGCTAATGGCAAAAACTGATCCCACGAACCTCCAAAGTCAATAACACAAGCTCGGAGCATATCCTCCAATATCTGAATAGTCCGCTCAGACTGTCCGTCCGTCTTTGGATGAAATGCTGTACTCAACTCAACCTGGGTGCCCAACTCTCGCTGAACTGCCCTCCAGAAACGCGAGGTAAACTGTGTACCCCGGTCCGAAATGATAGATACTGGCACACCATGAAGGCGAACAATCTCCCAGATATAGATCTCAGTTAACATCTCGGATGAATAGGAGACTGCCACATGAATGAAATGTGCTGATTTGGTCAGCCTATCAACAATGACCCAAACTGCGTCGAACTTCTTCCGAGTCTGCGGAAGTCCAACAACGAAATCCATAGTGATCCGCTCCCACTTCCACTCGGGAAGCTCAATCCTCTGAAATAGTCCACCAGGCCTCTGATGTTCACACTTAACCTGCTGGCAATTCAAACACCGAGCCACGTACGCAACTATATCCTTCTTCATTTTACGCCACCAATAATGCTGTCGCAGATCCTGATACATCTTCGTGGTGCACAGATGAATAGAATACCTGGAGCCATGGGCCTCCCTTAAAATCAACTCCCGAAGTCCCTCTACATTAGGCATACAAACTCGACCCTGTAATCTCAAAACTCCATCATCACCTAAGGTAACCTGCTTGGCACCTCCACGCTGCACCGTGTCTCTAAGGACACACAAATGGGGATTTTCAAACTATCGATCACGGATACGCTCTAACAACGAAGAATGAGCGACCGTGCAAGATAATACCCGAGTAGGCTCCGAAATATCCAATCTCACAAACCGATTGGCCAAAGTCTGAACATCTAAAGCAAGTGGCCTTTCACCGACTGGAATATAAGCAAGACTGCCCATACTGGTCGACTTTCTACTCAAAGCATCGGCCATTACATTAGCCTTTCCCGGGTGATATAAGATAGTGACATCATAATCCTTCAATAACTCCAACCACCTTCGCTGCCTCAAATTCAACTCCTTTTGCTTGAACAAATATTGAAGACTCTTATGATCCGTGAACACCTCACGCCACGCCATACAAATAGTGCCTCCAAATCTTCAATGCGTGAATTATGGCTGCCAATTCTAAATCATGCACCGGATAGTTCTTCTCATGAATCTTCAATTGCCTCGAAGCATAGGCAATGACCTTGCCCTCCTGCATCAACACTGCACCAAGCCCAATACGAGAGGCATCACAATAAACTGTGTAAGGCCCTGAACCTGTGGGTAGAACTAACACTGGTGTCGTGGTCAGAGCTATCTTGAGCTTCTGAAAGCTAGCCTCACACTCATCCGACCACCTGAACTGGGCACCCTTCTTGGTCAACCTAGTCATCGGGGCTGCAATGGATGAAAAACCCTCCACGAACCGACAATAGTAGCCTGCCAATCCCAAGAAACTCCGAATCTCTGTAGCTGATGCTGGTCTAGGCCAGTTCTTGACTTCCTCGATCTTCTTCGGATCAACCTGAATACCCTCTACTGATACAACATGACCCAGAAATGCAACCGAACTCAATCAGAACTCACACTTTGAGAACTTAGCATACAACTGACTATCCTTCAGAGTCTGAAGAACCACTCTGAGATGCTGCTCATGCTCCTCCTGGCTGCGGGGATATATCAGAATGTCATCAATGAAGACTATCACGAACGAGTCCAAATAAGGTCTGAACACTCGGTTCATCAAGTCCATAAAAGCTGCGGGGGTGTTCGTCAACCCGAATGTCATAACCAAGAACTCATAATGCCCGTACCAAGTGCGAAAAGCTGTCTTAGGGACATCGGATGCCCTAATCTTCAAATGATGGTAGCCAGATCTCAAGTCAATCTTTGAAAATACCTTGGCACCCTGAAGCTGATCGAACAAATCATCGATCCTCGGCAATGGATACTTATTCTTGATTGTAACCTTGTTCAATTGTCGGTAATAGATACACATTCTCATTGACCCATCCTTCTTTTTAACAAACAACACTCGCGCACCCCAAGGCAAAACATTAGGTCTAATGAAACCCTTCTTAAGCAAGTCTTACAACTGCTCCTTCAACTCTTTCAACTCCGGCGGGGCCATGCGATACGGTGGGATAGAAATAGGCTGAGTGCCCGGAGCCAAATTAATACAGAAGTAAATATCTCTATCGAGTGGCATCCCCGGCAGGTCAGAAGGGAAAACCTCGGGAAACTCACGAACTACGGGCACAGATTCAATAGAGAGGACCTCAACACTAGAATCACGAACATAAGCTAGATAGGCCAAACACCCCTTCTCGACCATACGCCGAGCCTTCACATAAGAGATAACGCTACGTGTAGAATGAACTGGAGTCCCTCTCAACTCCAAACAAGGTATACCTGGCAAAGCTAAGGTCACAGTCTTGGCATAGCAATTCAAGATAGCGTGGTAAGGTGATAACCAATCCATCCCCAATATAATATCAAAATCAACCATGTCTAGAAGTAACAAATCTACACGAGTCTCAAGACCCCCAATCACTACAACACAGGAACAATGGACTCGATCTACCACAATAGAATCACTCACTGGTGTAGACACATAAACAGGGACACTGAATGAATCACTAGGCATGACCAGGTACCGTGCAAAATAAGACGAGACATACGAGTAGGTGGACCCTGGATCAAATAATACTGAAGCATCTCTATCACAAACCAGAACCATACCTGTAATCACTACATCCGAAGCCTCAGCCTCGGGCCGGGCTGGGAGAGCATAACATCGGGGCTGGGCCCCACCACCCTGAACCGCATGCCTGGACGGCCTGCTGCTGGCTGGCCCTCACCTCTACCGGCCTGAGCTCCACCTCTAGTACCTCTACCTTCACCTCTAGCACCTCTACCCCCACCTCTAGCTAGTTGGGTGGGCTGCGGAACATCTGGTGCCTGTACCATAGCATGAAAACCCTGATGCGGAGAACTGCTCTAAGCTCGAGGACAATTCCTAGCAATGTGCCTCGTGTCGCCACAAGTAAAACAAGCCCTCGGCTGTCAACCCTGGAAACTCTGAAGTAATGGTGCACTGATGGGTGCCGGTGGTGCACTGAAGGACTGCTGATCAGGATACTGCATCTGAGGACCGCGGCTACCTGAAGTACCGTGAGAAACCTGAAGAGCTGACTGGAAGGGCCTAAGAGGATGGCCTCTACCATATGAATCTCTGCCTCCGGACGAAGTACCACTGAATCTACCTGAATGACGAGGTCTCTTATCCAACCCATGACTACCTCCATGCGACAGAACCATCTCAACTCTGCGGGCCACATTGACCGCCTACTGAAAAGTAATCTCACTCCCAGTCTCCCTAGCCATCTGAAGACAAATCGGCTGGATAAGACCGTCGATAAACCTCCTCACCCTCTCCCTCTCTGCAGGGAGTATGATGAGAGCATGCCGAGCCAAATCGTTGAACCTGGACTCATACTGGGTAACCGTCATGGAACCCTGCTGGAAGCACTCAAACTACCTCCGATAGGCCTCTCTCTGAGTAACGGGGAGAAACTTCTCCAGAAACAACGCTGTAAACTGCTCCCAAGTTAAAGATGGCAGCCCGAATGGCCTAGTTAAGCAATAATCTCTCCACCAAGTCTTGGCGGATCCAGACAGGCGAAATATAGCAAAATCTACCCCATTGGTCTCAACAATACCCATGTTTCTGAGAACCTCATGACAGCTGTATAGAAAGTCCTGGGGATCCTCCGAAGAAGCACCTCTAAAAGTAGTAGTAAAAAGCTTGGTGAACCTATCCAGCCTCCACAAAGCATCGAAGGACATAGCCGCTCCATCGTCGGCCTGAGCTACTGCACCCGGCTGAACTACCACAGCTGGCTGAACCGCTAGAACCTGAACCTGGGGAGCTACCTGCTCCGGAGTGCGAGTAGCAGGAGTCTGAGTCCCTCCTCCAGCTTGAGAAGTGGCTGGTGCTACAAGGAGCAAGCCTGCTCGGATGACACTCTCCATGAGACCCACCAATCGGACCAAAGCATCCTGAAGAACTGGAGTAGCAATAAACCCCTCTGGGACCTGAGCTGGACCCACTGGAACTGCTGGGGCCGGAACCTCCTCGTCAAGATCAACCTGAGGCTCCGCCACTGGTGCTGCTGCTGGAGGATGAGTCCTGCCCCTACCTCAGCCTCTAGCATGATCTCGGCCTCGCCCTCTGCCCCGCGTAGGAGCTGTTGCTAGGGGCTCGGGCCGCTAAGCGGTAGATAAGGAAGCGCATGTTCTCACCATCTATGAAAGAACAGAGTAGAATTCCAATAAGCATTGAGAAACAAAATCGCACGACAAGAAAGAACAAATGTGAAGTTTTTCCTAACTCAGTAGCTTCTGGGGATAAGTACAGACGTCCCCATACCGATCCCTCAGACTCTACCGAGCTTGTCTGTGAACTGTGAGACCCATATAACCTAGAGCTCTGTCACCAACTTGTCACGACACGGCTTTCCCACCCTCGGGAGTCGTGATGGCGCCTGCTAGTGAAAGCTAGGCAAGCCAATTAACCAAATTATTAACCATGTTTCCATTCTTAAATTCATTGCAACATAAAACCAACAACTAAAGAACAACATAAATTAACGAGCAGAATGAATAAAATTTCAGACTTTAAAATATCGCTAATAAAATCTCCTTAACGAACTACCCAAGATTTAGTGTCACAGCTTCACAGACTGTCTAAGAGTACTACAAATAAGGGTCTGAAAGAAATAACAAAGTACTGTCTCTAGGACTACATTAGAGAAACAGGTAGAATAGATAGCGGGAGACACCAAGGCCTGCGGACGCCTGCAGGACTACCTCGGGTCGCCTGATAAGCAAGAAGCTGGAAGCTCACTACGGTCCGAAATCTATAGCGCTGGGATCTACACAAAAGAGTGCAGAGTGTAGTATCAGCACAACCGACCCCATGTGCTGGTAAGTGCCTGGCCTAACCCCGGCGAGGTAGTGACAAGGCTAGGACCAGACTCCAGATAGACCTGTGTAGTTAGAAGTAATTAAACAATTAAAGCTGGGGATGGAAAAACATGCTTCGGGGTAGCAGAATAAACAGATCATCAAAGAATAATAAGGAAACTACAATTTAACTTCTAACACGAATAACGAGAAATACAAGCAACTTTCACTTTCAGTTCCATCTTGTTGCAGGCGTGCAACCCGATCCTATTTCTCATATCTTGTGGTAGGCGTACCACCCGTTCCCATTTCATTATATCTTGTTGCAGGCGTGCAACCCGATCCCATTACTCATATCTTGTTGCAGGCGTGCAACCCGATCCCATTTCATCACATTTTGTGGTAGACGTACCACCCGCTCCCATTTCATCATACCTTGTGGTAGGCGTACCACCCGCTCCCATTTCATCATATTTTGTGGTAGGCGTACCACCCGCTCCCATTTCATCATATTTTGTGGTAGGCGTACCACCCGCTCCTATTTCATTATATCTTGTTGCAGGCGTGCAACCCGATCCCATTTTATCACATTTTGTGGTAGGCGTACCACCCTCTCCCATTTCATTATAACTTGTGGTAGGCGTACCACCCGCTCCCATTTCATTATATTTTATGGTAGGCGTACCACCTGCTCCCATTTTATTATATCTTGTTGCAGGCGTGTAACCCGATCCCATTTCATCACATTTTGTGGTAGGCGTACCACCCGCTGCCATTTACAAGTCATCACAACAATCACAAGAAATGCCGGCAAGGGAACAAAAGTAATATAATAACTTCCCAGCAAGGGAACAATAATATTAAAGCAAACATCCCGGCAAGGGAACAAACATAATATAATAACTTCCCAGCAAGGGAACAATAATATCAAAGCAAACAACCCGGCAAGGGAGAATCAGCTATAATCAATCTTAACTCAACTTCTACTCAGCTCAACTAATGCCGATACTCAATTATAATTAAAGCCTACGATAAATAAACTGAATTCTCGCTCAACATTAGGAATCATCAATTAGGGCTTTCGTAGTATTATTTAGGAATACAACAACTATCCGTTCAAGACTCACGGTCATGCTCGACGCCAACGTATAGATACTCGTCACCATGCCTATACATCGTATTCAACAAGAAGCAATTTAACAAATAGAACACAAATCCAAATCCCTCAAGCTAAGGTTAATCCGGACACGTACCTCGCTTTGCAACCAAGATCAAGATTTCCAACAACCTTCGCCTCGAAACTCTGTGTCTGAAGGCTTCAAATTCCCAATGAATCTGAATCTTTGCAACAACAAAACCACAAGCCTTCGAGCCCAATCTTTTATATATGAACACGAACTTTAGATGGACTCGACCGGAGCTAATGAACCACGCCCTGGTCGGCGGCCTCAAACTCGACTGAAATTTTGGTACTGTTTCACGACGAAATTAGCAGCAATTTGAGCTGCGATTTCGGTGGTTAGAGGGTGGAGTTTTCCGTAATTGATGTTGTGGTTTTGAGGGAGTTATTTCACGATTTTTTTTCAGCTTATTCGGGGCTATTTCTGGCGACCTCTCGGCTGGGTTTTGGTGAGTTTAATGGTGGGAACTGGACTGGCAAGTGTGAAGATTGACAGCTCTTAAATGGCTGTGTTTTCATGGAATTTGGGGCTATTTCAAGGTGATTTTGAGGCTGATTTTTGCTTTGATTTAAGGGCGTTTTGGAGATGTTTCTAAGATGGTAATGACAGTGGGTTTACATAGCTAATGGTTACTGCTTCTATTTATAGAGGCCAAAATAATCGGGACAAAAACACCCCTTTTAGGTTGAATATGCGACCGCATTTCTGTCGCATAACAGACATGCGGTCCACATTTGACATGGCCATCGCAGATTTTAACCCTAGCCTTCACCGCATTGGTGAGATATGCGGCTCGCATTGTTGAAATGCGACCGCATATGAGACCATATTTTTTACGTTGATCTTTGCCCAGAAATCTATCTTGATCTGCGACCTCAGTGTGAGATATGCGGCTCGCATTGTAGAAATGCGACCGCATATGAGACCGCATTTTTGACGTTGATCTTTGCCCAGAAATCTGTCTCGATCTGCGATTTCATTGTAAGATATGCAGCTCGCATTGTAGAAATGCGACCGCATATGAGACCGCATTCCTCACGTTGATCTTTTCCCAGAAATATGTCTTGATCCGCGATCTAATTGTAAGATATGCGGCTCGCATTATAGAAATGCGACCGCATATGAGATCGCATTGCGATGCCTTTTTGCTCTTTTCTCTGCTCTTAGGTCCTTACACCTCATACACTGCAAGAATACTAAAATTACATACTCACAAAAAGGAAATTACATTTAAAACAAGCTAAAATCTAAGCAATTAGTATCAAATGTGCTTCTCCGGCACATCAGGTCGTCACACTACAGAGTTAGGAAAAACTTCACATTTGTTCTTTCTTGTCGTGCGGTTTTGTTTCTCAATGCTAATTGGATTTTTACTCTGTTCTTTCGAGATGGCGAGAACACGCGCTTCCTCATCTACTGCTTAGCAGCCCGAGCCCTCAGAAAGAGGAAGGGCCCCGCCGAGTTAGTTGGCGTAGGAGTGGATTAATTGATAGAGATCAAGATTTTAGTGAAAGAGGTGATATAATGGAACTCCAGTTGAGGAGTGGATTAATGGAAAGAGATGAAGGTTTTCGTGATAGAGGTGATATAATGAAGCCTGAATCTAGGAGTGGGTTAATGGAGAAGGATGAAGAATTTAGTGATAGAGTTAACAAAATGCATCCTCAGTTGAAGTCTCTTGCTTATCGACGTGCATGAGAAGAAGCCTCGACATCATTATCAGGCTTCTTTGAGTAGTAGGAATGAGACAAGGAGAAGATATGATGAGTTCTTTGATGATGAGGACAGATATGAAGCTAGAGGTGCTGGTGTAATTATGATTATGAATATGATAGCGCTAGAAGTTTTTAAGGCCGTAATGAGAATCAAGAGAGAGTTTTGGGTAGTATGCATCATCATGGGCTGGACAGACAAGAAAAAAAACTGTTAGATTTGGAAGATGAGTCAAGCCGAGGAGGTCATACTTTGCCATTTGACTCTCAATCTACCTCAAAATATGTGGAGACTGCAAGGAGGCCTTTATCAGTCCATGTGCAACCCCAACAGATTAGGCTTAGAGATGAGGTTTCTTATTACCCTGATCCTTTCCTTCTCGATAAATTGTCGGCAATTGAAATGATTGAAAGAGGGGAAAGATCTGAATTTCATTCCAAGGATGTTTCGCACTACTTGGAGTCAGCATCCCGGTCTAAGAATGTTGCTGCCTCCTCTCAGTATAAGGAACGTGTGACCACATCCTCTGGAATCTCTAGGATGAATTACGCCCCTGTGGTTCAAGATGATATGCTTTTTCTTGGGGATATTCATTCAAGGAGTTCCACAAAGCTTAGAAAACCATCACATCTCAATGAATATGGTGAAAATCACAGTTATAATACCCTTAAAAAAGATGCAATTGGGTATAAGGAACTAACAAGCTACCAGTATGATAAAGTTAGTCCTCCTACGGGTGACGATATGGATTATATATATCCTAAAGTTAGTCCAAGAGACACTAGTGATTATGGTCATTCATATGAAAGAACTAGCATGCTTGGACAAGCAGTACTTGACAAAAGAAACGCTCGGGCACCAATTTATTTGGAACCCCTTAGAGAGATACTGATGATGCTGAGTTTCCTCGAAGAGATGTCATTAACAGCAGTTCATGGGATCACCATTCATTGACCAAACAATCAGTTTCAATGAACCTTTTGGATGCCTGATCATTAGTGGGATCAAGCCAAGGTTAGTTATGTGGATCCTGGTGATACTAATGTTGAGATGCGAAATGTAAGAGAATCAGACAGAGAAAATTTGGATGTTCCTTGTCATGAAGAGATTCCTCGTAGGCGACTGGATTACCATAGTAGCAAGGATGGACATCATATATCCTACGTTGAGAGGTGGAGGAGATCACCACGGCATGAACATGAAATGGAAATGCTTGGAGATAGGATACAATTAAAGAAAATTGAATCAGGTGTAATTGGCCCCGATTGTTATCCAGTTAGACAGTAAAGAGGAAATACATTTTAGATAAAGAAACAACGGGGCATAAGTCTATGCAGGTGGGCAGTAAATGGAAGAAAAACATTACCAGAAATCAAGATTTAGATTAAAGAAACGAGGTGTGGAATGATCAAGACAGCATTGGCTTACTGTCACCTGAGAGCTTTGAGGATGATGAATGGTTTGGAAAGGCAGTAAAGACATACAGCGGGGACCTTTACAGTAGAGTTACTAGCGCTGATGGCTTATTGTCGTATCACAGTTCAATAAATCAGGGGCAGAGGAACCTTATTAGACCATATAATCCTGGTAAAAAGCAAAAGGTGCATGAGAATCCCAGTTCACTGAGACCTTATTTTTCAATTCAATGTAATAGGAAACACCATCTAACAAAAAAAAGTTTGGATAAGAGGCAAAGATGAAAAAAAAAACAGAAGGATCTGACCAGATAGTTGAAGGGTTAAAGGATCAGGTAGCTTATGCAAAAACTGAGTTGCCTGAAGACTCACTTGAATTTAAGCAACTGGTACATAAGTTCTTCCTATATTCCACCCAAAAAAAAAAGTTGAGTGAGAGTGTTTCTACTCAAAAAAAGGTACAAGGAGCAAGGGAGGGCTGGTGGCTTATACTGCATTGTTTGTCCCAAGAGGTCTGTCTCCTTTTTAGTGTTTGAACTTTAAGCTTATGGCTTATTAGTATAAATATAATCTGTTGCCATTTGGATGCTTCAAAATGTCACATGTTTTGAATTTCTTTAACTAGATTATAATCGCTTCTGTGAAATTGTGTTGCATGCAGAATCAAGTATGGTTCTAGTTGAATCACTATCTGGCATTCTCTCTCATTTCGAGAAAATAGTTACATCTGGCCATTTACGTTGTTCAAGAATCATGTTCCATAAATTTATTTTGAATTCTCGAAATAGGTTTTGCTATCTTTTAGTAGCTTATTTGGATTATTATTATTAAATGGAATTACAAATTATGTTGATGCTCAACTTATGACATGGGTCTAAAATCAGGAAATATTTATGTTCCCTCTGCCAATTATTCAGTTCTTATTATGTAGAACTCATAGGATATTGTTTGATCAGGTGAATTGTGGGAATGGCCCAGCAGAACTGTAATATTGTTAACATATATTCTGTAACTTCTATGAGGATGGTCAAATCTTTGTTGCTTCAACCCATTTCTGTGCTTTGGTCAGATCGATATCAAATTCTATTTGATATGGAACTCAATATCAAATTCTTGAAAGCCTGCCTTTCTTCTCTCGATTGTCCTTGAACTTAATCGGATTACATGAAGTTTCAATTGAGAGTTTGATTTTAATGATCAAACTGGTCAAGAACCTTTTTTTTTAAAAATAATTTTGAGTGTGAAATAGTAGGCTGGAAATACATTAGTAGTGCTCTATTTCTCCTAGAAACCTGATCAGAAAATAGAAAATATTTATTTGCAGGGTACTCCTCTCAGAAAATAGAAGCAGTTATAGAAAAACGTATCTATATCTTTTTGTGTCTTGAACTTCAACTATAAGCGTTATCCTTCTTTGAACTGATGGAAGCAAAAAAAGGTCTAGGAATTCATCTCTTTTTATTTTTATGTTGGAAAAATGGAACAAAGATCCATTTGTTGTTCTAGAATATGTTGAAGACAAAAGTTGTGCATAACCGTGCACTTGCTTCTTTATCAAAGATATGAATGTGTTACTGATTAAAAAAAAATAAAGTTATAGAGGCAGTCAAAAATTGGCCTAGACCAGTATCAGCTACAGAGATTCGGAGATTCTTGGGGTTGGCAGGCTACTATCGTCCGTTCATGGAGGGGTTTTCATCTATTACAGCCCCGATGACCAAGTTGACCCAGAAGGGTGCCCAGTTCAGGTGGTCGGATGAGTGTGAGGCGAGCTTTCAGAAGCTCAAGAGAGCTCTGACCACGGCACCAGTGTTAGTCTTGCCCATAGGTTCAGGGCCTTACACAGTTTATTGTAATGCTTCCCGTATTGGACTTCGTACAGCCCAGTCCAGGCAAAAGAGCTATGCAGATCGCAAGGTACAAGATGTGGCTTTTTATGGTTGGTGAGCAGGTATTGCTCCGAGTGTCGCCTATGAAGGGCGTGATGAGATTTGGGAAGAAGGGCAAGCTTAGCCCTAGGTTCATTGGTTCGTTTGAGATTCTTGATCGAGTGGGAGATGTGGCTTATAGACTTGCATTGCCGCCGAGCTTATCAGGCGTGCATCTAGTTTTTCATGTGTCCATGCTCCGAAAATATTACGGCGATCCATCTCACGTGTTAGATTTCAGCACCATCTAGTTGGACAAGGACATGTCTTATAAGGAGGAGCCGGTAGCTATTCTAGACCGGCAGGTTCGTCAGTTGAGGTCGAAGATTATTTTCTTTCTATTCGTGTTCAGTAGAGAGGTCAGCCTCCTGAGGCATCGACCTGGGAATCCGAGTCCGATATGCGGAGCCGTTATCCACATCTTTTCCCCGACTCAGGTACTTCCTTCTTCTGTCCGTTCGAGGGCAAACGGTTGTTTTAAAGGTAGAGAATGTGACGACCCAAAAGGTCATCACTTGTTTTTAGATTGAATTCAGTGTTCCGAGGCTTAAAAACCTCCTTTTTACCTCACCTCGCTTTGCATGTGCAGTCTATATAATTTCTCAGAACGTTTTTATGTGGAAAGATTAAAATGTGAAATAGAGCCTTAAAACTCAAGTGAGTTGATTTTCCGTCAATATTTTTAGTAGACGGACCTGTATAAGTGTTTTGATAGTTCAAGTAGGTCCGTATCGTGATTTAGGACTTGGGCGTATGCCCGGAATCAAATTTGAGGTCCCGAGCTCAAGTTATAGCCATTTAATGAAAAAAAAAAAAAAACTGACTCATACCTTTTATAACAAATCTACACCAACTTTCAAATTTATAAGATATCTACAATACAAAAATTAATTGGATCCACTAAACCAGGTACACGTTGTGCATTATCAACGACTTCTAGATAAGGTAAACAAATTTTAAGCCAATTCTGAAACTACAAAATCAAACTACCTCACTACCTTTAACATACAAATCGGAGTAAAAAAGTCAATTAATTTACAATGGTATGCAATGAAATTACGAAAATAGGAGGAAGAAAGTTTTACAGTTTTGGAGAAAAGGACCGTATTCAGTAGCGGAGAGGTGCATTTTGATGTCATCTAGGGTTTCGCATTGGCAGAGGTTGTTATAATCGGCGGCGGTGAGAAGCCCATATCGATGACCTCTGACGATAGCTTCCAAATAGCCACTATGAATGCTGAAGTGGTCGATGCGTTGGGGTAACGAACAAAGGATATCGATCAACTTCTCAACCTATCTCACGTGTTCCGTTGACAAAATGACATAAATTAATCCCATGAAGCAAGTTCAAGCCATAGTTCATGGATCGTTTAAGCTTTTCGAGAGTTATGCTATTCTGAGATATCTAGCTTCTGCATTTCTAGAAGTTGCTGATCATTGGTATCCAAGTGACTTGCAGAAAAGAGCAAAAAAATCGAATCCGTCCTGGATTGGCACCACTCTAACTTGCGTCGTGGTTCAACATTACAAGATATTGGACTGTGGGGCGCCTTCTTTTACACCAAACAAAAGGAAAAACCAGCGGTGTCGTGTTTGCTGATTTCCAAAGTTGCTGCAATTTATATTTCGACATTGGAAAGCTTAACTAAGATTTGAAGCCTTCGGACACAAAGTTTCAAGGCGAAGGTTTGTTGGAATCTTAAATTGGTTGCAAAGCGAGGTAAGTATCCGGTCTAGTCTTAGCTTGAGGGATTAGGAGTTGTGTCCTATTTGTTAATTGCTTCTTGTTGAGTACGACGTATAGGCATGGTGACGAGTATCTATACGTTGGTGTCGAGCATGACCGTGAGTCTTAAATGGATAGTTGTTGTGTGATTCTTGTTCAAATTGCTGAATTTTGTTCTTGGTATTTTTATGTGGAAATGAGAGTTCACGTGAGGATTTGCTACGCTGGTTTCTTCATTACAGTTGTTCCTCTTTGTTATAGGTTTAGATTTCTTCTGTAGGTATAAAGTCAATTGCTAAATAGATTAGTTGAATAAGGATTCGTTAAGAATTAAAGGGTCTGGTGTCATATTAATAGGTCATGTTTAGACTTAAAACAATGATAATTGGATTTGGAGATTAATAGTAGATGGAACTGTTTCAATTGTGGTATTATGTTAAAGCCTTAATTGATGATTCTCGATGTTGAGCAAGAACTCAGTTTATTTATCGTGGTCTTTATTTATAATTGAGTATTGGCATTAGTTCAGTTGAGTAGAAGTTGAGTTAAGATTGGTTATAGCTGATTCTCCCTCACCGGGATGTTTGCTTTGATATTATTGTTCCCTCGCTGGGAAGTTATTATATTGCTTTTGTTCCCTTGATGGGATTTTTTGTGATATTTGTGATGATTTGTAAATGGGAGCGGGTGATACGCCTACCACAAAATATGATGAAATGGGAGCGGGTGGTACGCCTACCACAAAATATAATAAAATGGGAGCGGGTGGTACGCCTACCACAAGATATGAGAAATGGGATCGGGTTGCACGCCTGTAACAAGATAGAACTGAAAGTGAATGTTGCCTGTATTTCACTTTATTCGTGTTAGAAGTTAAATTGTAACAAGATAGAACTGAAAGTGAATGTTGCCTGTATTTCACTTTATTCGTGTTAGAAATTAAATTGTAGTTTCCTTATTATTCTTTGATGATCTGTGTTATCTGCTACCCCGAAGCATGTTTCCCTTCCCCAGCTTTAATTGTTTAATTACTTCTATCTTTCTGCTGTAGATGTGTGTGTGTGTGTGTGTGTATATATATATATATAAAAAAATGCACAGGTCTACCTGGAGTCTGGTCCTAGCCTCGTCACTACCTCACCGGGGTTAGGTCAGGCACTTACCAGCACATGGGGTCGGTTGTGCTAATACTACACTCTGCACTCTTTTGTGCAGATCCCAGCGCTACAGATTTCGGACCGTAGTGAGCTTCCAGCTTCTTGCTTATCAGGCGACCTGAGGTAGTCCTGGAGGCGTCCGCAGACCTTGGTGTCGCCCGCTATCTATTCTACCTGTTTCTTTTATGTAGTCCTAGAGACGGTACTTTGTTATTTCTTTCAGACCCTTATTTGTAGTACTCTTAGATAGTCTGTGAAGTTGTGACACCAAATCTTGGGTAGTTTCGTTAAGTTATGCTGTTATTTAGTTGATGGTTTTAAGTTGTAATGAATTAAAAGAATGAAAACAAGGCAAATAATTCGGTTAATTGGCTTGCCTAGCTTTCACTAGTAGGCGCCATCACGACTCCCGAGGGTGGGAAATCCAGGTCGTGACACTTCCTATGGCAGAGGAAATATCCTAGCCCAGATAAGAAATCAGCAGCTAATAGCTCCGAATATCACTGAAACATCAGGTCTTAATACAGACCACCCAATGTACAAAGAATTTTTGAGTTTTATGAAATTCAAACAAGGCACAAACAATAATCCTCCATCATATTTCTCAGCATTGAGAGATGATAGCCATGATAACATTGAGGTTTATGACCAGAAAGGGCAAAAAGAGTTAATAATCCTTGTAGAACAGTCCGACCTAAAATGGAAGGATAACCCCTGGCAAATCATGATCAGGTATTTTGATGCAGCATCATATGCTACCACTGCTTATAAATACAGGATGAATTATGAGCTAATCCTTTCATCTAATGGTTCAGCTGAGATTCTGCATTTAGAATTTATAATTTCTCTAAGATTATTATAATGAAAATAATAGCCTCAGATGAATGGGGAATTAGTACATTAAAGGAAAGAGAATATACTCATCCAGAACAGAAAGTCTCGGTAAAGATCAATTAATGGGATTATAGCGAAAGTTTTTATAAAACTTTCTTATATGAGAATGCTAATAGGAAAAACTCTTGGTTCATAAAACTACGTTCCAATTTGTTTGAACAACAGATACCAAATTAGTTCTGTAAATGGTGGATATCATATGGTCCATCTTTTAAAATACTACCGCCAACTTTTAAGAGTTTATATACCCAATTGGTAGATATATCTCCCAAAATTGTTGCATTACAAAAAGATAATATCTTTTTTATGGCGTAGCAACAATGTATTTTTTTCATGGAATTCTCTATTCCATGGATTATGAAATGGGATGTAGAAGTCAGTCAAACCAGGGAAGGATTCTCATGCTTAAACAGAGTTTTTTATACGAAATTTTGGAGCAAATTACTTCAATCAGACCAAACAGGAAAAATTTATGGTCAAGAGATTATTGAAGAAATTAAAAAGAAGATTGAAGCTTATAGCACACAAGAAAAGACGACAATGTCGATATGAAAGAATTGAGTCCATTCCAGCAAGTTACTAGACGACTTCAAATGAAAAAATGAGCTATCTCTAAAAAAGAAATTAGTGCTTCCTATTTTGAAGAAATAAAAAGAGATCTAGTAAGGAATTTCAAAGTTGAAATGTCAGATGATGTTTCAATGGCTTCAATAGGAAACACTACAGATGAAGAAACCTGTTTGGCAGGAGAATTCCAAGAAAGCCAACAAGAGCAGGTCAATTTAGATGAAATTGAAGAATTCCTGAAGAAAATGAAGGAAGGAGGGGAGAATCTCCCGTCAGAAATGATAAAGAAAAAAGTAAAGCCGGAAAAAAGATATTGAAGGCCCACCATTGAATAATTGGGGTAATACAGCCGAAAAACTTTAATAAAGTATCTGACCCCACCATGAAAGATTATCAGGAATCTACTTTTATAAAGTAATTTGTTCGTTTCTCTTTTTTCGGCCATTTTACTGTTTAGTTTTTGTTTGTTTTTAGTCCGATCCATTATATAAGGATCTGAATTCGTTAGAAAGGGGTAGGCTTTTCTAGAGCAAGACTTTAGGAACTCTCTCTCTCTCTCTCTCTTTGTAAAAACATCTTCTCTTTGTTCAGTTAATATTGAAAATAAAATCAGAAAAAGGTCACTTGGCCATAACATCAGCAGTCTCAGGTACTTTTTAATTTTAATTTTTAATATATCATAGATAATCATTTAGCCTAAATGATAGGCTAAATACTGAAGTGTTGAACTTATGCATACTAGACTATTCTTAAGCATATTTTGGTATTAATTTTATATTGTATCATCCGACGGTTCTAAGATTGAGATTATAGAGCTCAGGTAGTTCACAGTCTAGGTAGTAAACCTTGGTTATTGCAGCATAATCGGTGGTCCTCAAGAACCCGCATTAGCCAGGTGGGTGTGTTGAAGGGTTGAAAAAGAGGATCGTAGTTTAGGGTTAGCTTGACAGGACTATAGCTCGACAAGGCTGGTGTCTTTGTAAAAGATTCCCTGTAGCACCATTGAAGCGATCCGGTCTAAATTGGTATAAATGTTAAAGACACAAAAACACAAAGGAATTTAAGCCTAAAGTGAAATATAATTTTTATCACTATTAGTTTAATTCATATATATGAATACACCGTATTCGTATTCCACTTTCTATCTCATATAAAATAATACAAAGATTTCCTGATCAGTATATACAAATATTAAATAATATACAGTTAAGAATTATTACTATCAAATCATTCAAAGAATATTTACATATAAACCTCCTTAAATATTGAGATTTATAATCTAAAATATAAAATATATTACCGATTACCGCATGTAAAGAGGAGATAATGAATGTATATACCTAATGGTTCGCGAAACATATATTTTAAACTTTAACTCCTCATTACGATTCATTATTATGCGCTGCGGCGCTCAATTTCCTAACCATTTACTTCTATATCAACAGCTTGAGTTGATGAGGAAAATTAAACAATTATGGTTTTAATTCAGGTGAACTGACTTAGCTATGAGTCTGACTGAATTGTACACCATAAATAAATTTTGCTGGACCTACCTCCTCGGTTAAAGAGACAAAAATTGCTTTATCTCACTAAATAAATATTTGCACTTCATAATTTCATAACCATCATAATTTGGTATTCGAAATTTTGTTTGCCTCTTCTATATTAGTAAAAGGTTTTCACTTGGGCGTCCGTTTATGTATTTCACAAAAAATATTTCAACTGTGGGATTAGTCAATTTTATGCTTTAAGAAGAAAAGATACTTAAACTGTAAAAAGAAATACGTGAGGAAACTTGATGTCACGATTCAAAACTCAACATGTTGTGATGGCGCCTATCACAGTATTAGACAAGCTGACAACTACAAATAATTACGTATTTTTAAATTGAAAACAAGATGAAACAGGTTTAACGTTAATAACTCTCATAAATAGTCGATAAGAAATATTGCGACTCAAATATAAAACTTTTAAAATTCGGGTGTTACTGAGTACATGAGCTACTAAATATCAACATAGTCAAAACTTCTAATACAACTGTCCGGATAAATAAAACAGTACTAAATAAAAGGAAAAAGAATGAGAGTCGAGGTCTACAAACGCCAAGGTAGCTACCTCAAAAGTCTCCAAGCCGGAAGTACTTCAAATCTAGCAGCCACCGCGCCCAAAAGTACCTGGATCTGCACCCGAAATGCTTAGTGTAGTATGAGTACAACCGACCCAATGTATTCAATAAGTAACAAGACTAACCTTGGGCTGAAAGTAGTGACGAGCTCAAATAGGTGCAGTCCAAATCCAGATTATAACAGTACAAATATGATAGGAAAAATGACAGTAATAACTCAGAGGAATCTCGTAATCAGTTTGTACATAGTACTGAAATGTAGACATGCTTTCAAGTTTAACAGATTAAGTTCAACACGGATAAGATATGCCAAGTGTGACTGGTATGAGGAACGGTACATCTCTATATCTACATGTCAAATGTGCATGTCACATGTAATGCACCACAATGATAACCTCACGTACTCACACTCTCAGAGTACTCAATCTGACTGGCTCAACTCTCACTCAATCACTCAGCACTGTACGGTATTTGTGCTCACTGCTAGTATATCAGACTCCAAAGGGGCGAATCTTACCCAAGCGCTAATATAAAGCTAATATGGCCTATTGCAGCGTGCAACCCCGAGCCATAATAATAATATATAAAGTCTATAAGGCCTGCTACGGCGTGCAGTATGATCCATAATAATAATATATATAAAGCCAAGAATGCTTGTTGTGGCGTGCAGCCCGATCCACACCACACTCACGACACGGCTCTAAGGCCCCAACTCAGTCATCAATCTCTCCAGTCTCTTGGGCTCACCAATCTCATGCCAAACAGCCCAAACAACAATACATGATGCAACAATAAATAGCAACTAAGACTGAGATATGATATGCAAATGATGCATGTGACTGAGTACATAATTACCACTTAAGCAAATAAATCAACAGCAGAAATGGTTCCAGTGGGTCCCAACAGAAGAAGCATATAGCCTAAACATGATTTCTAATATGAATTGCAGCTAAATTACTCTAACGCATAGGAATCACATGAATAGCAACAAAGTCTGATAACTACACAGTACCACGGAATCGACCAGGTCATAATTACCATGGTGCATGCCCACACGCCCGCCACCTAGCATGTGTGTCACCTCAACACCAATCATATAACACGTATTTCAGGGATTCATGCCCTCAAAACCAAGTTTAGAAGTGACACTTATCTCAAACCGCAAAAATCTCTACTCCAACAAACCCTTGCCTCGTGAATCAGCCTCCAAACGACTCAAATCTAGTCACAAACAACTTAATACAATTAATACAGGCTATAGGAATCAATTCCATATGATAAAGCTAGGTTCTTTAAACAAAAATCAAAAATTCAACCCCGGGCCCATATCTCGGAATCCGACAAAATTAATAAAATCCTAACACCCATTTAATGACGAGTCCAACCATACCAAAATTACTCAATTCTGATCTCAACTCGACCTTCAAATCTTCAAATTATAGTTTATGAAGTTTCTATAATTTTTCCAACCCAACACTAATTAAATGGTAAAAACAATGATAGATTCATGTATATTAACCAAATCCGAGTTAGAATCACTTACTCAATCAATTCCTTGAAAATCCCTCCAAGAATCGCCTCAATCCGAGCTCCCAAAGTCCAAATGTGAAATAATACTCTAACCCTCATTTTTGAAATCTTATATTCTGCCCAGACGCTCCTCTTTGTGATCGCGCAGAACAAAAATCACAGCCCTCTAAATTACTCTTTGCGAATGCGAACAAACAACCGTGAACACGGTGCACAGAAACTCAAAGGTACACGATCGCATGCCTCCTCACGCGATCGCGATGAACAAACGTGTGGCTTCTTCGCGAATGCGGTACAACCCTCGCATTCACGTAGTACTACTGACCATAGCTCTCCGATCGCAGACCTATTCTCGCAATCGTGTACAATAATTTTTCACAGTCACCCAAACAACTCTTGCGATCGCAAGCTTCCACTTGCGATCGCGTATAAGGAAACCAAAAGCACATGCATCAGCAACTTCAGCAAATTTTTTTAGTCCATATTTCAATTCGTTAACCATTTGAAATCCATCCGAGGCCCCCAGAACCTAAACCAAACATACAACAAGTCCAAAAACATCATACGAACTCGCTCAAAGCCTCAAATCACATCAAACAACACTAAAACGACGTATCACACGTCAATTCAAGCCTAATAAACTTATGAACTTCTAACTTCCAAAACTAATGCCGAAACACACCAAACTAACTCCAATTGACCTCAGATTTTGCACACAAGTCATAAATGACACAGCGGGCCTATTTCAATTTTTGAAACCAAAATCTAAGCCTTGTAACCACAAAGTCAACTCTCGGTCAAACTTCTCAACCCTCCAAACTTTATCTTTTCCAACTTTGTCAATTCAAGCCAAAATCATCTACGGACCTCCAAATCAATATCCAAACACACTCCTAAGTCCAAAATCACCATATGGAGCTATGGAACCATCAAAACTCCATTCCCAAGTCATTTACACATAAGTCAATATCCGGTCCACTTTTTCAACTTAGGCTTCCAACCTTGGGACTAAGTGTCCCAACTCATTCTGAAACATCTCCGGAACTAAACCAATCACCCCGGTAAGTCACATAACAACAAATGCGCACATAATAAGCAATAAATGGGAAAATGGGGCTATAATACTAAAAACAACCGGCCGGATCGTTACATTTTCCCCCTTTTAAACAAATGTTCATCCTCGAACCGGTCTAGTATCATACCTGGTGTCTCAAAATAGGCGTGGAAATTTGCTCCGTATCTCCCGCTCGGTCTCCCAAGTAGCCTCCTCGACTGGCTGACCTCTCCCTTGTACCTTCATCGAAGCCATATTCTTTGACCTCGACTTTCGAACCTGTCGATCCAAAATGGCCACCGGCTTCACATCATAAGTCAAATCACCATCTAACTGAACCGTGTTGAACTCCAAAACATGAGACAAATCGCCGAAATACTTCTTGAGCATGGAAACATGAAACACTGGATGAACACTCAATAGGCTAGGCGGCAATTCAAGCTTGTACGCTACCTCTCCAATCCTCTCAAGCACCTCAAAAGGGCAATATACCGAGGGCTCAACTTGCCCTTCTTCCCGAATCTCCTAACACCCTTCATAGGCAAAACTCTAAGTAATACCTTCTCCCCCACCATGTAGGCAACATCACGAACCTTCCGATCGGGTAACTCTTCTGTCTAGATTGCACCGCGCGAACCCGATCCAGAATCAACTTAACATTTTCCAAAGCATCCTAAACCAAGTCAATACCCAATAGCCTAGCCTCACCCGGCTCAAACCAACCAATTGGAGACCGGCATTGTGTCACGACCCAAATCCCAAACCCGGTCGTGATGGCGCCTCTCATGAAGACAAGGCCAGCCAATTCGAACCATAACTCATTTTAAGCAGTTAATTTAACAAGAGAACAACACAATACAGTTTAATAGCAATCATTTGCGGAAAAACATAGTGAACCATCCCAACAACAGCCCAAACCGGGGTATCACAAAGTCATGAGCAACTAATGAAAATCCTAATAATAAGATTACTATTACAATATCTTTGGCACAATTATTTGAAGATAGTAGAAACAACAAGATAAAAGAGATACAGGGCTGCGGACGCCAACAGCTACATTCGTAGTCTCTGAATCACCGCTTTGACAGTCGTAGTCAACGCCTCAGAGCAGAATCAATAACGCCTGAATCTGCACACATGGTGCAGGGAGTAATGTGAGTACTTCCAACTCAGTGAGTAATACATATAAATAATGACTGAAAGTAAGGAAACACGTAGAGCACAAGGCAATGCATAATGAAGCAGTAAACCATTAATTGAAAATAGTAAATCAGTAAGAAATCATTAAAAAAAAATCTTCCCAGCTCTAGTTAGCAGTTGCCATTGTTACCAACTGTAACATCCCTGGCTTAGTATTAATCTCACAGCTCTGGTTACCAGTTGTCATTGTTACCAACTGTAACCTGCAGTTGTCATTGTTACCAACTGTAATATCTCTTGGTACCCTGCGCTCACTGGGGGTGTACAAACTCCGGGAGGGGCCCCTTACGGTCCAAGCGCAATATCATATCTCGTGGAGGCGTGCCACCCGATCTATTTATATCATATCTGTGGCGGCGTGCCACCCGATCCATTTATATCATATTCGTGGCGGCGTGCCACCCAATCCCGTGGCGGCGTGCCACGATCCATTTATATCATATTCGTGGCGGCGTGCCACCCAATCCATTTATATCGTATTCGTGGCAGCGTGCCACCCGATCCATTTATATCATATCTGTGGCGGCGTGCCACCCGATCCATTCATATCAAATCCCGTGTCGGCGTGCCACCCGATCCATTTATATCATTTAAAATGTCATTTAAATCTCAAAACTGAGTAAAAATGGCTGTTTTGTAAAGACAGTGGAAAACAACATGAATGAGTTCAAGTGATGAATCAAACAGTGAGGAAACAGTGATAACTACCCCTGAAGGGTTCAAATAACCGGCACGAAGCCCAAATATGGCAATCAACCCAATTCATGATGACATCAAATAAGTTTCAATCAAATATATAGTAAAAATCATCAATCGGAACGGACCAAGTCACAATCCCCAGTAGTAAATGACCCCACGCTCATCATCGAGCGTGTGCCTCACCTCAATATAGCACTACGATGTGCAATCCGGGGTTTCAAACCCTCAGAACATCATTTACAATCACTACTCACCTCAAACCGACTAAGTCCTTAGCCCGCGACGCCTTTGCCCTTTGAATTGGCCTCCACGTGTGTCGAATCTATCCAAAATTAGAACTAATATGTCACGATGTGCTGGGGTAACAAAGCCCACGCGAAAACAATCAATAAATACTAAGAATTTCGAAATTAGCAAACCCCGAGCCCCCGGGCCCACTTCTCGAGATTCAGAAATTTTTTACCTCAACGGGTTCCTTACCTTCCCACGAGTTCAACCATACAAGATTTATCGAATTCCGACATCGGTTCGACCTCCAAGTATTAAAATCTAAACTTAAGGGTTTTCCACAATTTTCTTTAGCTTAAATCACCAATTACATACTAGAATGGCAATAGGTTTTGGTAATTTGACCAAGATTGAGTTAAGAACACTTACCCCAATGCTTCTCTCGAAAATCTTCCAAAAATCCTTCAAGATTTCGCTTCAATACGAGTTCCCTAGCTCCAATTATGTTCAAGATGGTCAAAACCCCCTTCTTTAAGAATTTGTCCAAGAAAATCTCTTTTGGATATAGTTTTGAGGTTGATTTGTTTTGATTTTATGGTGTTTGGAGGTGTTTCTCTTTGTGGATAACGAAAATGGGTTTTGCATGCAAATGGGCACTAATTTCTATTTATAAAAGGGTCAAAATCGGAACAAAATAAAACTTTCAGGTGTTGAAAATGCTATAGCATTTCACGTAGCATAATTAACATGCTGTCCACATTTTGGACAGCATCGCGTAGCATAATCAACATGCTGTCCACATTTTGGTAGCATTTCTGACATTGAAATCTGTTACACTTTGCTATAGCATTTCGGCGTAGCATAATCAACATGATGTCCGCATTTTGGACAGCATCGCGTAGCATAATCAACATGCTGTCTACATTTTGGTAGTATTTCTGACATTGGAATCTGTTACACTTTGCTATAGCATTTCGGCGTAGCATAATCAACATGCTGTCCGCATTTTGGACAGCATCACGTAGCATAATCAACATGCTGTCCACATTTTGGTAGCATTTCTGACAATTATGCAGATTTTCCTTTCCAACGATGAAATAGTCCGTTTAACCACCCAAAACTCACCCGAGCCATTCGCGACCCCGTTCGGATATACCAACAAGTCCTAAAACATATTATGGACGTAGTCGAGGCCTTAAATCACATCAAACAATGCTAAATACACGAATCATACCCCAATTCAAGCCTAATGAAACTCGAATCGTCGGAATTCACATCCGAGCCCTCTAACTCATAATTCAACATCCGGTTAACTTTTACAACTTAAACCTTTTTGAAAGAGACTAAGTGTCTCATTTCTTACCAAATCTACTTCGAACGCAAACCATTCAACGTGATTACATAAAACACGGATAACGAAGCATAATAAGGTAGAAACGGGGAAAACGGAGCGGTAACTCATGAGACGACTAGCTGGGTCGTCACACATTGTCTCCCATACATGCCCTCATACGGAGCCATCTGAATACTCGATTGGTAGCTGTTATTGTAGGAAAACTCTACAAGCAGTAGAAACTGATCCCAAGAACCCCCGAAATCCATGACGCAAGCGCGTAGCATATCTTCCAATATTTGAATAGTGCGCTCGGATTGTCCATCCGTCTGAGGGTGGAATGTTATACTCAACTCAACCCGTGTGCCTAACTCTTGTTGCACTGCTCTCCAAAACTGCAATGTGAACTGCGTGCCCCGATTTGAAATAATAGACACTGGCACACCGTGAAGACGAACAATCTCGCGGATATAGATTTTAGCCAACTACTCTGAAGAATAGGTAGTCCCAACTGGAATGAAATGCACGAACTTAGTCAACCGATCTACAATCACCCAAATAGCATCATACTTCCTCAAAGTTCTTGGGAGCCTAATTACGATGTCCGTGGTGGTACGCTCCCATTTCCACTCAGGAATCTCAAGCCTCTAAAGCAAACTGCTCGGCCTCTGGTGCTCGTACTTCACCTGCTGACAATTTAAGCACCGAGCTACAAACCCCACTATATCTTTCTTCATTCTCCTCCACTAATAGTGTTGTCTCAAGTCCTGATACATCTTTGCGGCACCTGGGTGAATGGAATACCATGAACTGTTGGCCTTCTCAAGAATCAACTCACGTAACCCAGCTACATCGGGCATACAAATCCAACCCTGCATCCGCAATACCCCATCATCCCCAATAGAAACCTCCTTGGCATCACCATGCTGAACCGTGTCCTTAAGGACAAGCAAATGGGGGTCTTCATACTGACACTCTATGATGCGATCATATAAGGAAGACCGAGAAACTACACAAGCTTATACCTGACTAGGCTCCGACACATCTAACCTCACGAACTGATTGGCCAAGCCCTAAACACCTGATGCTAGCAGTCTCTCACCAACAGGAATAAATGCAAGGCTACTCATACTCACCGCCTTTCTACTCAAGGCATCGGCCACCACATTGGCCTTCCCTGGATGATACAAAATGGTAATATCATAGTCTTTTAGCAGCTCCAACCATCTTTTCTGCCTCAAATTTAGATCCTTTTGTTTGAACTAGTGCAGAAGACTCCGATGATCTGTAAATACCTCACAAGACACAACGTAGAGATAATGCCTCCAAATCTTCAATGCATGAAAGATGGCTGCCAACTTCAAATCAGGGTGGGGGTAGTTCTTCTCATGAGGCTTAAACTGGCGTGAAGCATAAGCAGTCACTCTACCCTCCTGCATCAAGACACGCCCAATACCAATCCGAGAAGCATCACAATACACTGTATAAGAACCTGATGTTAAAGGTAAAACTAGAACTGGAGTTGTGGTCAAAGCACTCTTGAGCTTCTGAAAGCTCTCCTCATACGCATCCGACCACCTGAATGGAGCACCTTCTGGGTCAACCTGGTCAAAGGCGCTGCAATGGCTGAGATACCCTCTATGAAGCAACAATAGTATAAGGCTAAGCCGAGAAAACTCCGAATCTCAGTAGCTAAAGACGGTCCCGGCCAACTCTGAACCGCCTCTATCATCTTTGGATCCACCTTGATCCCCTCACTGTACACCACGTGTCCCAAGAAAGCCATCGAACTGAGCTAAAACTCACACTTTGGAGAACTTGGCATAAAATTTCTCATCCCTCGACCGCTGTAGTACAATCCTCAAATGTTGTGCATGCTCCTCCTGGCTACGTGTGTACACCAATAAATAATTTGACGATCAAATCAAGATATGGCTGGAATACACTGTTCATCAGATGCATGAATGCTATTAGGGCGTTGGTCAAACCCAAAAGACATCAGAAGGAACTCCTAGTGACCATATCTTAGAGAACACACTAGCACCCTGAAGCAGGTCAAATAAGTCATCCGTATGCGACAAAGGATACTTGTTCTTAATTGTAACTTTGTTCAACTGCCTATAGTCAATGAACATCCGCATAGTACCATCCTTCTTCTTTACAAACAGAACCATTGCACCCCAAAGCAACATACTAGGCCTAATGAACCCTTTATCAAGAAGCTCCTGAAGCTGCTCTTTCAATTCCTTCAACTCTGTTGGTGCCATACGGTATGGAGGAATAGAAATGGGCTGAGTGCCCGCCACGAAGTCAATACCAAAATCAATATCCTTATTAGGTGGCACGCCCGGCAGATCTACAAGAAACAAATCCAGAAAGTCTCGCACTACTGGAACAAAATCAATAGTAGGAGTATCAGCACCAACATCCCTCACAAAAGCCAAATATAACAAACACTCCTTCCCAACCATCTGTTGGGCCTTCAGATATGAAATCACCCTATTGGAACATAGTCTAGAGAACCTCTCCACTCGATCTTAGGCAACCCCCGCATCACCAACGTCACGGTCTTAGCGTGTCAATCTAAAATAGCATCATGGGGACAGCCAATCTATGCCTAGAATCATGTCAAAATCAATCATAATAAGAGAGCAACTCTCGTCTCCAATCCCCCAATAGTCACCACACAAGATCAATACACACGGTCCACAATAAAAGAATCGCCCACCAGCGTAGATACATGAACAGGAGAAACTAAAGACTCACGGCGCATATCCAAATAACGAGCAAAATATGATGATACAAACGAATAAGTGGAACTAGGGTCAAATAATATAGAAGCATCCCTGTGGCATACTGAGATAATACCTATGATCAACACGTCTGAAGCAACGACCTCTGGCTTAGCAGGGAAAGCTTAGCATCGAACTTGACCGCCACCTGATGCCTCCTCCTCTAGGGCGACCTCCAGCTGTCTGAGCCCCAACCCGAGCTAGCTGAGCGGGTGATGAAGTAACTAGTGCTGAAGTAATAAAAGGACCCCTCTGCTGAATTGGACCTCCCAAGAAACGGGGACAATACCTCCTCACATGTCCAAACTCCCCACACTCATAGCAACTCCGATCCATCAATGGTGGTGGAGCCTGAATCGGGCCCCGATAACCAGAATATCTACTAGAAGAACCTAGAACAGATGAACCCTGAACTGATGGAGTATGAGATGAACTCTGAGCTGGGAGGGCACTGAGAGATGAGTAACCTGGACGAGCATTATATAAACCATGGCTAGCTGATGCACCACGATGAACCGGACGAGTCATCTGAGCGGGCCTATAAGGATGACCCCTGCTGTGGTGGGACTGACCTCTAGAAGAAACACCGCTGAAACCACCCGAACCACGAGGCATATTGGCCTCCCTCTCCTCACGCTCCTAGCTACAGACCTGCTCTAGCCACCTTGTAATATCAACCACCTCGTCGAACCTAGCACCCAACGCAATCTCCCGAGTCATAACAAAGTGCAGTCTATAGTTGAGGCCATCGATGAACCTCCTAATCCTCCACCTCTATGTGGGAACCAACCAGATCACATGATGAGCCAACTCTGAAAATCTCATCTCATACTGGGTCACGAACATACCCTCCTGGCGTAGCTGCTCAAACTGCCTAAGCAACTCCTCCCTGCAGGTCTGTGGCAAAAACTTCTCCAAGAAGAGAACGAAGAACTCGTGCCACATAAGTGGTGCAACGCCAGCAGGCCTGCTCAACTCATAGGCCTCCCACAATCTGAAGGCTTCCCCCGACAGCTGAAAAGTAGTAAATGAGACTCCACTAGTCTCTAGAATACCCGCCGTGCAAAGAATCCACCGGCACCTGTCCAAGAAGTCCCGAGAATCCTCTGACTCAACCCCACTTAATGATGGAGGCCTAAGCCTCCCAAACCTCTCTAGCCTCTTCTACTCGTCGTCACTCATCGGTGGACCCACCTGGGTCTGAGCAACTGCAACTGACTGGGCTGGTAGTGCCCCCGATGTCTGAAGTCCTTGAACCACCTGCTCGGGGGTACGGGCGGCGGGAGACAAAGCACCTCCCCCGGCATGAGAAGTGGCTAGCGCGCCGGAATGGAAATCGCCTGAGCAAGGCTAGTGCATACAATCAATATCTAAGCCAGAGCCTCCTAAAGGCTTGGAATCACAATGGGCACAACTGGTGCCTGAGCTGATCCTACCGGCTCAACCACATCTAGAATCTGCTCCTGAGCTGGAGCAACTGGTGGGTCTACTGGTGCTGCTCAAGCTGCTGTATGAGCTGCACCTCAACCTCTACCGCAGCCCCGGCCTCTCGTGGCCTTAGTTGGTGCTGGTGGTCGTCTGCCCGATATGGTAGCACGTGTTCTCACCATCTGTGAGATAATAGAATAATAGAATTTTAGTTTCTGGAATCTACAAATCCGCATGATAAGAATACAAGAAAGTGAAGTTTTCCTAGAAGATAAGTATAGACGTCTCCATACCGATCTGCACGGCTTTACTAAACTTGCTCATGACTCGTGAGACCTACGTAATCTAGGCTCTGATACCAACTTGTCACGACTCAAAATTCAACATGTCGTGATGGCGCCTATCTCGGTACTAGGCAAGTCGACAACTACAAATAACTACGCATCTTTAAATTGAAAACAAGATGAAACAGGTTTAACAGTAATAACTCTCATAAATAATCGATAAGAAATACTGCGACTCAAGTACAAAATTCTCAAAATCTGGTTGTCACATGAGCTACCAAATATCAACATAGTCAAAACTTCTAATACAACTGTCTAGAAAGATATAACAGTGCTAAATAAAAGGAAAAAGAAGGAGAGCCGAGGTATGCGGACGCCAGGGTAGCTACCTCAAAAGTCTCCAAGCCGGAAGTACTCCAAATCTAGCAACCACGATGCTCAGAAGTACCTGGATATGCTGTCACACCCCGACCATGGGAGCGCGACTGGCGCTCAACCGAGATACCACGGTCGAGCAAGCATGTACAATACCTTCTACCCAACTCGCCCATGAATAAAGAGAAGGTACATTTATATCATTAATTAAACATTAAGAGGTCATGTGAATAACACCAGTTCATTTTCATTAGTTACGTCATTAACAAGTCCCCAAAATAGTGCACTTTATATTCGTACTTAAAGTGGGACAGATGATACCATTACAACAAGTTTAGTTCAACCTTAACAAAACAAGATACAACCCACACTATGTCTACGGAGCCTCTAACAAGAACAAAAGAGTGCTATGATGGTGTCGGCAACAAGGCCCCGGCTATATCTCAAAATGCTATGTAGAAAGTATAAGAGATACAGACCCCAAAATGAAGTGGGGCTCACCAAGTCAGCTAAGGAGAGTGTGTGCTACTATCACTGATCAATACCACATGCTATGAACCACCTGCATCTATTGAAGATGCAGCGCCCCCGGCAAAAGGGACGTTAGTACATATGGAATAGTACTAGTATGTAAAACTAAACACGCTCTCAATAGAAAGAGTAATAGTAAACGGAGAATAAAATATGAAATTAATAAGAGACTCGAACAGTAACAAGGTGTCAAGTTAGGGGAAAGGTAAATTTCAAGTAAGTTTCTGTAATTTAAGTTGGGAGATCTTTAGCACTAGTACACCATCGTATTTTAGCACGGAGTCCGATCTCAGCCTGACCGACTAAGCCGTCTCACCCCGAGACATACACTCACAACAACACCATGTGCGCGGCATGGCGTCCGATCTCAGCCAGATCGGCTAAGCCGACTCACTACAATGTCGTGTAGGTCGACATCACATCACATCTCCCTAGCAAAATTCTCATCCCATTTAAGGGGAAACATCTCAACCCACCGATCTCATCCCATATAAGGGGAAACAGTCTCATCACATTAACAGGGGAATTTACCCTTCAATCACTCCTACATCGGCACATGTAGTTTTGGTGTTAGGTTTTTCCGACCAACCCTTCCTCGATAGCTAAACGATACTCCCAAGGTATTTATTATTAAAAGGATTTACCACTCATTTCATGTTCTTTTACATGTCATTCATTTTATTGGCACCAGTGGACATAATGCAATATCATTCTTGGCACGTTGGCCATACTTCATAATTCATGCTCACTATTTCACTTTCAAACATCATCATAGATTGTCAACAACAAACATTTGTATTCAAGACTTTAAGCATAAATTTGAGTAATTTAGGGTCTTAGGCGCCTGTGATTTCTTACACAATTTGATATGATCACTTTCATTTGAACTTGACTTGAAGTCACAACATTTTCATACATACTCATACTTTGAACACGCTCCCGAAGAATAACATAATATGAGAAGAATATTTCGGAACACAGTTTGAACATATTCATATATATACATCTTTCGACACCAAACTTATTCAGAAAAGTCAATTCATAATGGACAACTCGGGACTTACAAGAACATCGTGGGAATCCAATTCTAAGAGAAAAGTTTAGCCAACATACCTTGCCTCGAGCTTTTTAATTTACTACAATGTTCCGAAAATCTTAGCCACTTCGATCTATTTAGAGATATAGCAAAATTGTGCACAAATTAGGAAGGAGTTCATCCCACTACCCAAAGTTTACCCAAAAGAGCTCAACAATCTACTCACTACCCTTGATGGTACATGCATGTAAAATAAACAACTCCCACACCCAAGAATTTGTTTGGCCTATTACCTATTTTCAGTTAAAATCACGAAATTGAGGGCTATGGAGTAGAACCTTATCTCTAGGATGAAGACTTAGTGAATTCTTCTTGTAAATTCTTCAACTTTGAGCAAGAACTGATGAATGATGAGCTTAGGAACTTCCCCTCTCACTCTGTGGCACTCCCTCTCTCTAGAAATATAAGTTTTAACCTTCTAAAATGATCCCCTAGGTTGTATTATAAGAATAGGGTGGGGTTCAAAAATTAGAAAAAATAAAGCCCCGAGCAAGATCTGCGGTCCACAAAATGGGCCGCATAATGGCCATCCGGAACTGGGCATTTCTGCCCGACTCTGCGATCGGTTTGTGGTCCGCAGACCTATTCTGCGGTCACAAAATGCGCCGCTGAACTTCCCTCCGGAATCTTTTCTGTTGTGTTTGCAATGGGTTATGCGGCCCGCAAAATGATTGTGCGGCTGCATAATGGACCGCGTAATGGTCCAAACATTCGCTCAAATTTCTGCCTCAGTCTACGGCAGATCTGCGGTCCGCAGATCAGTTGTGCAACCGCAGAATAGGCCGCAGAAACGCCCTACACTTCCAAAAAATGTCTTCAACTCCCAAACGCACTATTCAACTCAAAAAATCCGACCATAGCTTCGCGATCGCAGACCTATTCTCGCGATCGCATCGAATAATTTTTCACAGTCACCCAAACAACTCTTTGCGATTGCGGACTTCCACTCGCGATCGCGTATAAGGAAACTAGAAGTACAGGTCAGCAACTTCAACAAATCTTTTAAGTCAAATCTCAATCTGTTAACCATCCGAAATCCACTCGAGGCCCCCGTGACCTCAACCAAACATACCAACAAGTATTAAAACATCATACGAACTTGCTCGAAGCCTCAAATCACATCAAACAATACTAAAATCACGAATCACACGTCGATTCAAGCCTAATGAACTTTTGAACTTCTAACTTCCAAAACTAATGCCAAAATACACCAAACCAACTCCAATTGACCTCAAATATTGCACACAAGTCATAATTGACACAATGGACCTATTCTAACTTCCAGAACCAAAATCCGAGCTCGGTAACCACAAAGTCAAACTCTCGGTCAAACTTCTCAACCCTCCAGACTTCAACTTTTTTAACTTTCGCCAATTTAAGCCAAAATAATTCACGGACCTCCAAATCAATATTGGGGCACATTCCTAAGTCCAAAATCACCATATGGAGCTATCAGAACCATCAAAACTCTATTCCGGAGTCATTTATAGATAAGCCAACATTCAGTCAACTATTTCAACTTACGGTTCTAACCTTGGGTCTTGCGTCCCAACTCATACGAAATATTCCCGGAACTAAATCAACCACCTGGAAAGTCACATAACAACGAATGAGCATAGAATAAGTAATAAATGGGCGAATGAAGGCTATAATACTCAAAACGACTGGTCGGATCCTTACACTTCATGAAACCATTTAACATAGTCGAAAAAGAAAGTAGGCATCTCTATATTAAATCATGCAACAAGAAAAGCATTTCCATGATGTGCATAACTACTTTAGCCTTCCTTTACTTTCCCCTTTTTTCCCTTTTTCCTCTTTTCTTTACTTTTTTCCTTTTAGAAGGCGGACTTTTATAGTTAAGGTGCAATAATGATGTGTGATTTTGGCATTTGGAATGAATTTTATCGGTATTTTATCCTACATATATGCTACTTCAAGGACTGTGGGAAATTGATGTATCATTTTTTCTATTCTTATTTCCATCCTTCACCCACCCTTTCTTGCTTAATTTTTGTCGATATTGTACTTTGAATAAATTACTCTCTCTATCAGTTAGGGGCAACATCCCAACCTAATTTCGCCCATATTTTACCTTTTTATCCGTTTGGTTCACTTTGTATATAACTTGAAGTTTTTTTCATCCCTTAGCCCAGCATTGAAGACCCACTTCTAATTATTTTTTTCTTTTCTTCTTTCTTTTTCTCCTTCATTGTCGACTTTGCATCCCCAAGTTTCTCAATCATTGTTGTTCTCCTTTACTTCTCCTTGCAAATTAAATTTTTTTTGCCTCGGATCTGAAGTTTCCCTGAAAATAACCTAGAAAGGGGTCGATGGAGATGAAGGCTACTAAAAGAAAGTACAGTTCGAAAAAACTCATCTCTTTCATCAGCCATTTGCTGAAACTTTACAAACAGAAAAATTAAATTACCAAAGTTGAGGAACGTAAGTCGTTTGGGAATAGCAAGAGTGCTACTCTAGGAATGTCTTTGAGAATTTTCAATACTTATAAGTCCCCTTTGAGATGTAGTGTAATGACTCAGCCGGTCTGTTTGTGTATTTGAGCCGTATTTCCCTGTTTGATGCTTCTCGTATGCTTGTTTAGTATTTTGTGACTTGCAGGAATGGTTGATTTAGTTGCGGAAAAGTTTTGGAGTAAATTAGAACACTTAGTTCCATTTTGTTGGCAGCTTAAGCTGTAAGAATTGACCTAGGTTTGACTTTTGTGTAAACAATCTCTGTTGACGATCAATTTTGGCCCTCCCTTTTTAAATTAATTTACTTAAACTTAATGATTTTCAACAAATGTGTCGAAAATATTTTCTAATCAATAATACCTATTTTTGTATAAATTAGTAATTAATAAGTTGAAATTAATAATTTGGTATTACATAATTATAAGATATGTTGCACTTACTATTTTTGAGATTGTTAAAATAACCTTTATATTTATTAAATAAGTTTCGTAGTTAAATTAACAAATTTATCCTTAATTTTAATTAACTAGCCTACTATTTCAGATAGTAATCCGAAATTAATGTTATAATTTGAGAAATAAATTATTTTTATAAATAATTAATTAAAATAATTAATGATGTATTTGATGATTATAATTTCTATCGCGTTTTATTAGAATTCATTTAGTTTAATTAAATTAATTTTAAAAGGTTTAAAGACCGAATGGCTATAATTGCAATTGCACTCCTAAACACAAATTGGCCATCTCTTAAACTGAAATTAGCCCCAAAATATTGGCCCAATTCCCATCTGACACAGTCCAAACAACCCCTCTAGACCAAGCTGGCAATCTGCGGCACTCTCTCTTAGCCAATAGAATTGTCCACGTCAACGCTCTCAAACACTCACACAAGAAAAACACACACATCTGAGTCGTTAATCCCTTTGATCAAAGACCTATGTTTGATCTTGGCTTTTTTAATTTTTAACGTTTGCCGGATCTCATCTCCACTGTTGAAATACAAAGATCCAACTATTCCCATATTTCCTCATAAAAAACCTTTTAAAACCTTTCAACACCTGAATTATCAAGGTCATTGATCAAACGATCCAACGGCCCAGATCTCTTCCCTTAACTTGAACCTTAGAGACCAGCCTGGTTACCCCCAAACCCAAAATCATTTCCCCATTGACTAGCCACCCCCCTTTCCTTTTTCTCTCTCTATTCTCTCCAGCCATCAGCCACATCAATCTTCAAAACCTTGCACAAATCCGTGCAAGGTCACTAATCAACTATGAAATCATCCTCTTTTTCTCCTGAATTCGTGAATCCCACCGGTTTCTTCCTTATTTCATCACTCAAATTCAAAAAGCGCCAAATCCGAACCATAGCTTAAAAATGAAACTTTGAGTCTACTGATTTCTCTTGTGCTCTATCAAATCGGAGCATGCATGAACATTTCTCAGAGCTTCATCATGATTATTCGAGGTCCAGAGGTCAAATGCAATGACCTCTGGACATTGAAGCTTTGTCCGAGGGGTCTTTGCCTTCAACGGTTGACCTCTCTCCTCTCTGGTAAAATCCTCAATGATTTCCTCTTTGTCTCTTAGATTTTCACTCGTCTTCGCTTGCATCATCTGGTAGTCGTCACTCTCCACTATCATTATTTGAATCCGCTGAAACCCTAACCTTTCGGTCCGCATAACTCTTTTGGCTGGACTGAGCTGTACGAAGTCGCTCCTGAATCATCTTAACCTTTTTGAAAGCCTCACAGACCAAATTTGTGTCCAACAATCTAGCCTCACAAGGCTCAACCAACCAACCGACGACTGACATCGGACTCCCATCCAAGGGCTCGTAAGGAGCCATTTGATGCTCGACTGATAGTTGTTGTTGTAGGCGAACTCTGCTAAAGGTAAAAAATGGTCTCATTGACCTCCGAAATCCATAGAGCATGCCGGCAATGTCCTTCAAAATATGAATAATACGCTCGGATTGTCCGTCCGTCTGAGGATGAAATGCGGTACTCAGCTTGATCCCGTGCGCAACTCACGCTACATGGCTCTCCCAAAATGTGACGTGAAATGCGTGCCCCAGTCAGAAATGATAAAAATGGGCACGCCTTGCAGGCGGATAATCTCTCGGATGCAAATCTGAGCCAACCGCTCTGAAGAATAGGATGTCATCATCGCAATAAATTGTGCGGACTTAGTCAACCAGTCCATAATAACCTAAACTGCATCATATTTCTTCTAGGTTCGTGGTAAGCCTATCACAAATCCTTAGTGATGTGCTTCCATTTCCACTCCGGTTTCTCCAATCTCTGAGTCAATCCACCCGGTTTCTAATGCTCATATTTCACCTATTGACAATTCAAACACCGAGAAATATGACTAACAATATCTTTCTTCATCTTCCGCCCAAATAGTGTTGTTTCAAGTCACGGTACATCTTCGTGACACCTAGGTGAATGCAATATCGCGAACTGTGGGCCTCCTCAAGGATCAACTCTCTCAACCCATCAACATTCGAAACACAAATCCGGCCCTGAAGCCGCATAATACTATCATCACCAATCACAACCTCCTTGGAACCACCCCGCTGCATCGTGTCTTTCAACACCAACAAGTAAGGATCATCAAACTACCGAGTGTTAATACATTTCAACAAAGATGAATGTGCCACAACACAAGCAAGAACCCGACTAGACTCCGAAACGTCCATCCTCACGAACCGATTGGCTAAAGTCTGAACACAGATCCGAGGTCGTTACCAAAAACGTTGACTTTGGTGAACTCAAGTCTTTTTTAAAGCCAAAAATCATATTTTCTTCAAAATTCCATATAATAGCTTTCTGAAAAACGACATGGACCATGCACGCAAGTTATAAATCATCAAATACGGCTGCGGGAAGTCTCAAAATATAAAAAAAGAATTTAGTACTCAAAACGACCTATCAGGTCGTCACACATGTTTTTTAAATAAATTATTCAAGTGAGACAAAAGGCTGGCCAGATCCAAGTTAGCCTTATTAGGCGTGTAATACAGTCTAGTAATACGAACTAATTTGTTATATCCCTATAAGCATAATTTCTTGATTGTGATAGAGGCTGATTGAGATTATATTAAATTCCATAGACATAATTTCTAAATGTGAAAACATGTAGAACGTTGGAAATACACTTAGTCTTATAGGCATACTAAGAGCATGTTTGAAAAATAATCTAGGAATTGAATTTGTGTGTAATTAGGTGTAATTGCACAGTTTGATATGTTTTCTGATCAAGTAAATATTTGGTTAGCATTGAATTAGATGTAATTGGGGGAGTGTAATTACACTCTCCAATTTTCAAGGGGAGGTGAGAATTAGTAATAATTACACCAAGTAATTATAATGTTACTTTTTAATTCTTTTTTATTACAAATATATTATTTCCCTTTTATTTTCTTCTTCTCATTTTCCAACTTTCCAATTTCAGACGTGTTCTGCTTCCAAGTCTGCTTCTTCCTTTATTAATTTTCTTTTATTTTCTATAATTCTTAGTTGTGCTATTAAATAGTTTATGAGTTTCTTTACAAAGTAGCGCATTTTTTTGCTTCTTGATTCGTTTTACCTTACCTCTTGGAATGAAGAACAACATACTCTAAAAGTCTAATTAACTTATTTTTTTTCTTTTCTTCATTAACTTAATTTTCTCTTATTATTTCACTTAGCTAACAAACTCATAACAAAGCTTAATAGAGGTACTTGCATTTAATAGGTGGCTATTTTTCATTGACCATAAATTTATCGCCTGCAAATTCACGTAAACATTAATAGTGTTGCAAATTAAACTTTCCTTCTAATAACACTCACTAAATAATTAGATAAAATACGATCTTACATATTATTTAATTGTTTATCAGTTTATAGTTCTTCAATATCTTTTTACAAAAAAAAATTTATTTTAATACCTTATAATAAACTAATATTTGGATATTTCTTATTTTTATATATATATATATATATTTTTGTGACACAAAAACCGTATCTATATTTAATCTGAAAATTTTGTCTAAATGTAATTACACTTGTCCAACCAAAAATGACAGGAAAAATTACAATATAATTATATTTTGCAAATAAACAGGTCATTATAAACACTATACTATGCAATTACTTGACTATGTGATTATCTGGCTATGTAATTACTCAGATAGCAATTACACAGTCAGGTAATTACACATAACTGTCCAAGCAGACGGTAAAAGAAATCCATTGAAGTTGCATTAGTTCCTACAAATATGATTTCTAGGTGTAATTGAGGCTTGTTATATTGGGACCTTATAAGGGGATATCTAAAAACATAACCACATAAGTTAAGCCCTATAGGCAGGGTATCTAAACATGAAAGAAACACATTGAATACTAAAGGCATGATATCTACCCATTTGATATCTAATGGAATAAATAAAGCGCACACCCCCAACTTCGATATACTCCAATAGTCGTTTACAAGTAATTAATACAGACCAAATGAGTATAAGTGAAAAATGAATTAACTCTAGATCTATTGCCAGAATTTACAACTCCAGCAACTTCCAGGGACGCAATGAGATGAGCAGGCAGCCCTATATTCCAGCCAAATCCCATTCTGGCGCAACACTTTTTAGGGCAATTCATTATACTCTTTTTACTAGTTATGCTCGACTAACCAGTACAAATAGGGAGGTGAAACAGATTCTCTAGGTGCAGTTTGACTCAAACATACGAGTTAAAGCAAAGATAGACATTTATACATGTAAGGTTTGCTTCCTATTCGACCAAATTAGCCAATCAGTAAGAAAGAAAGAAAGAAAAGGTATCCTTTAACTTATAGTAACTACATGTCAATGTAGTAGAGGGTAGCACACATGGAGCTTTGCAGAATTCACACATCTAAACATAGATGAGAGCAGAATCTTATGGACAGGGTTTCTATTAAATTCAAAGCTAGCATAGAGAGGATGATCAAATTCCAATACAAACATAAAAGGATCTTATAGGCATGAGTTCTAGCAAGAGTTGAAAGCCAGGATATAGAGGATATTCAAAGATGCAAGCTTCAGTCATAGAAGAGCCCTAAGTGCATGCTTTCTAACATGAATGTGAGAGAAAAATCAGTCAAATATGTAGGATTCAATCACATAAGACCCCTAGAGTCATAGTGCTTAATGTGACCTTAAAGAAAATGAGCTAAATATGCAGGGTTTTAATCATACAACAAACTCCACAATCATGATTTTAACAGAGGTATTACTGCAAAGAGTATTTTTTTTTAAAAATAAATCAACTAGGCAATATGCCTAGTATTAGTTTTCATATATATAGCAAAAGATACAGAATTGGAGGGGGACATAAACCTTACCTCCTGATAATGATGGTGTATACTCTTGGTCATCCAAACTTGGCGACCAAGTATACCTAAATAAGTATGATGGGTTAGACCTATGGTGATGTAATGGTTGTTTATCTTATAACATCGATAGACAATCATATGTGCAAAAACAGTGTGAAATGAATCTAGGTCAACTATACAGAAAAGTACAGGTGTTCCTAGTTCTACTAAGTGAGTGATTTAAGGTATAAACCTCCCTGTACTATTGGATCTACGTCTAACAATAAATTGAAATCTTCTAAGTTGTGTGCTATACAGCCAAAAATAACAATCTTCAATTTTGCTTTGGCTTTGATAGCCGGGAAAGCAAAATTGAAGATAGCTAACAAAAGGGGGCCATACGGCTGGGGAATAGTAGTGACATTGCCTGATGTTTGTGGTAGGGACCTGGGCTGTCTTAATCTTCCAATGGGTGTTGTAGTGTGTGTCCTGCTGCTTGTGATGTTTGATGCTGCCATGTTGGGTGTTGATGAGTTGAGTACCTTTTGTCTCTGTATGTTGTGGCTTCTGCTGATGGAGTGAGTTTAGGATTATGTTACTGCTGATGTTGCTGTTGCAATTGATACTGTTGCAATGGAGATGTTCCTGTGTGATGCATATGATGTCTGGCTGGTGTAATTCTGTCTGGGACTGAGACACTGCTGGTTTGGTGTTTGCTGGTGGACTTCTGCTGCTGTTGCTGCTACTGTTACCACTGTTGCTGCTCCTGCTGCTGGCACTGTTCCTGTTGTTAGTTATGTTGCTGCTGTTGGAGTTAAACTTGCTGCCTTTGTTACTTCTGTTGTGCTTGTGGGGGGATTGTATTTGTTTTGCTTGTACTTGTATCAGCTGTTGAGATGTTGGATGCCTAAGTGTTGTTTCTGTTCCTGCTGCTACTGATACTGTTGTTGCTATTTTTGGAGATGTTATATCTGTTGCCACCGTTGCTGTTTTGTGAGAGGACTGGGATGTGGTGGTTCTGTGAACAATGGTGCAGGTGTATGTCCATGGTAATTGATGCAATTGCATTAGAATGAGCACTAAAGGTGCTAATACCACACAATGCAATTGCATCAATGACCTGGACCATTGTGAGCTGCTGGTTCTGAGATTTCTGCCATTTCTGTGAAGTTGGTGTTGCTGTTTGCATGACTGTGTTGGAAAGTTGGGATCTGTCCTGCTGTTGGTATTGGAATTGCTGCTGCCTATATTGTTGTAACTGTTGTTGCTGCTTATGGTGGCCCTAGTGTCTTCCTGCATTGTCTGCTGATAATTGGACTTCTGTTTTAAGGATGTAGCTTGTAGTTTCTACTGAAGTGGTGAGTGATTGTCCTTGTTGTTGCTGTTGCTGGTTTTACTGTTGCTGCTCTTGTTGTTGTTGGTCTAATTTCCCCTGTTGCTGCTTCTGCAATTGTATCTTACAGCAGCTGCTAAAAATTGCAACTGCTGTGTCTGTATACTGTATTGGTGTTGTGCTCTGTAGCATCTGTTGAGGCTGTTTTCTGCTGTTGCTGGTGTTGCAATTGTAGTGCTGCCTATTTTCTGCTGAGGTTGTGTGTTAGTTGGTTGTTGTCTGTGTGAGGGCTGGCTGGTGTGAGCTGATGTTTCTCCTTTGCTGCTACTGTTTCTGCTTCTGCAGCATTTCTGCTGGACACTGCTGCTTCTGTTGCTGCTACTGGTCAGGTTCATAGCAATGAATTTTCCTGCAAAACTAGCAAGCATATTAAGGTAGTAGAGGGCCAGGGGGATTGTTACAGTTGCTAGAGAGGTCTGCACTGAATTTTCCTGCAGCAGAGCAAGCAAACATATCAGAAAAAGCATATGTGTGGGGCAACGTTTTTCTGTTCTGAAGCTTAATTTACTGCTCCTGTTGGTGCTACTGTTTCCTATTTGTGTGGTGAATTGATCTACTGTTACTTCCCTCAGGTGTGTATTCATTTTGATTTTGATCACTCAACTGCATTGTGAAGTATCATGTGGGATGGGAAGTGCACTTTTTTGGACTTTCTGTGCCTAAATGCAGGAATGCCTTGGCTGTCCAGGAAGACCTGTCCCCTTATGCGTGCAGGCAGTTCCTTTTGGATGTTGTAGTGTCTTAGGGAATTAATCTCATGGATCAATTTAGATAAGGTGTCAGCCAGGCCATTGGCTTCCCTCAGGACATGAGTGCACTCAAAAAATTCACAGTGTTGGCTTAGATTCTTGATTTCCTGTATTAGCATATTTAGGGTCCATGGTGGCTTAGACTGGCTTGTTAGCCATTGAGTGAGCATCTTAGAGTCTGTTTCCAGGTAGATCTTGGTGTAGCCATTTTGCATACACCAATTGATGCCAATGAAAGCTACTTGAGTTTCTGCTAAGTTATTAGTACCCTCTCCCAGCGGACTTGAAATGGCATGAATGAAATGGCCTTGATGGTCCCTAATAATGATCCCTACTCCTGTTTTCCCTGGGTTGCCTAAAGCACTACCATCTGAATTGATTTTGACATATCCAACTGCTGGCTTCAACCAAACTACTTGCTGCACATTAGTGTAATGCTGTAAACTCTCTATAGCCATGTACATTTCTGGCCAAGTGGCTGGCCATTTGATGTTAGCATAGGAGGTTCTCAGCAGCAGGAGTAGATCAGATGTGATTGAGTATCGTGTTCTGGTAAATGATGATGATTTTTCCCCATATTTGGCTGCATATCTGTTCTTCCATAAATTCCAACATATAATGATTGGCAGCGTGTCTAAGACCAGTTTTTGCACCTCATTCTCTCTTTTTTGCAGCCACCAGTTCATTAATTTCATTGTTAAGGGCTATCTGTGGTTTTGGATCCCAACTGGTACATTGAAGTGCTTCCAAATGATTTGTGCAAAGTTACCTGAGTTGAGTATGTGCTCCGTTGTTTCATTCCTTGCTTTGGTGCAGCATACACATTTGTTCACACTTGGAGCCCCGAACCTAGCCACTCTATCATTTGTGGAAACTTTTTCCTCAATGCTCTCCATAGGCAGAAGGACCATTTGAAGGGTATTTTCTTGTGCCAGATCATCTTATTTGTGAGCAACACCTGGTTCCTTTCTCTCAACACAGTCCATGCTGATGCACGGAAGAATTCCCCAGAGGCAGAAGGTTGCCAAATTGGTGTGTCATTGATGTGGGGGTTATAGTGGATTTTGACTTGGAGAATATGTGAGATTATGGAAAGGGGAGCTATTTGGGATGTTATTTAACTGAGTTTCTGGATATCCCATTACCCATCAGTCCAGTATTGTGAGACCTTGATGTTGCCAGCCTTGCCCTGTCCTTGTCTGAAGGCAGCCAGGTGCCCAATACCTAACCAATTATCCCACCAGAAACTGGAATATCCTGAGTGCAGTCTCCACCAAATGTGGTAATCAGCAGTTTCTTTGTTGAGCATCATTCTTTTCCATGTCTGTGACTGTCCAAAGGCCCATTTTTTTGATCTGGGGTGTGATCTCTTAGAGTATTTGGCCAGCAGGAAGTTGCTCCATAATGTATGTTTGGTCCTGAATCCCCACCATTGTTTGTATTCCATAGATTTACAGATCTCTGCTATGGGTCTCAGTCCAATACCCCCTTCTTCCAGTGGGTATGATAGTGTGTGTGTGCCATGAAGTCCAATGGTATTTGCTCCTTTCTTTGTTCATTCCCCAGAAGAAGTTAGCTGCCAGTTTCTCAATCTGTTTAAGGACAGCTTTTGGAGGTGTGACTGCTGACAGCAGGTGAATAGGGAGTGATTGCAGGACATGCTTGATTAGGGTCAGTCTACCCCCATAAGAAAATAATCTGACATGTCAACCTCTTATCCTACTTACCACTTTGGAAATGATGCCATTGAGGTGCATAATCCTTTTCCTACCAGTGTATAGAGGGCAGCCTAAGTATGTTAGGGGAGATTCCTTTTTGGTGAAGCCTGTGAGCTGCTGGATTCTTCTGGTTGTATATTGGAAGACAGAGGGGGCAGTCATAAAGTGGCTTTTGCTTTTGTTGATCTGCTGCCCAGATGTCTGCTCATAATCTTGAAGGATCCTCATGATCTTCATTAGAAAAGTTCTGCATCCTGAGGTGAAGATAATCACATCATCTGCAAAACTCAGATATGTGATTGGAGGTCCTCTCTTTTCCATATAGAAGCCATTGAAGAACTGATCATGTGTGAGGTTATTGAGCATCCTAGAGAGTAATTCAGCTCCCAATATGAAGAGTGAGGGAGCCAAAGGATCCCCTTGTTTTAGACCTCTAGTGGAGTGAAAGAAGCCAAATCTTGTGCCATTGACTATGACGGAGTACTAGTTGTTGGACATTGTTCTCCACACCATGTCAATGATTCTTTCACTAAATCCCATTCTTCTCATCATTATACATGTGAAGGAACAAGATACTCTGCAATAAGCTTTTGTCATACCAGTTTGATCACTACATTAGCACCTATGTTTGGCTTCTTGATTCCTTGTACAATCTCCTGTGCCAGCATAATATTCTTAGAAATACTTCTGCCTTTGATGAAACCAATCTGATTTTGGGGAGATGATCTTGGGGAGAATAAGTGCAATTCTTTTGGAAATAATCTTGGATATAATCTTATTGATGAAATTGCTCAGACTTATAGATCTAAATTCTGACAAAGTGTTAGGAAATTCCACTTTAGGTATCAGCACCAAGCATGCTTGTGTCATGTACCTAGGCATTGGAACTGACCACAAAAGAATGCTTTCACCACTTTGAGGAGATCAGACTGGATGATATTCCAACAATGCTGAAAGAATTTTCCATTGAGGCCATCTGGACCTGCAACACTGGATGGATTCATTGAGAAGACAGTGTCTTTGAGCTCCTCCATTGTAGGATCTTTGTTGAAACGTTGATTATCTTCTTCTTTTGTAACCAGTGTAGGGATGCAAGATAGGAGGTCTTCCCTAATGACTCCCCCAGGATCAGTGAACAGGCTGTGGAAATGGTCACAAGCAGCTTCACCTATTGCTTCATCTCCATATATCAAATCATTTTCTTCATTTTTGATTTTGTGGATATACAGCTTTCTTCTTCTGCCTCTGATCAGACTATGGAAGTATTTGGTATTGGCATCTCCATCCTTAAACCATTGTAATTTGGTTTTTTGCTTCAGGACAGCTTCTTCAACCTTCAGATGTTTGACATATTGAGCAGTGAGTTCATGAGCAATTGTTCTATCTGATTCTTTGTTGGATTGTGCCCAAGTCTCTTCTGCTTTTCTGACTTTCTCTTCAAATTCCTTGACTTTCTGGAAAATATCCCCATATTCTTGTCTGGACCATTTGGATAGTTATTTGCAAAGTTCTTTTGTTTTTTGATGGAAGATCCACATTGCATTTCCAGTAACTGGTGTATTCCAGACTTGCTGTACCAGTGGCAAGAAGGTTGCATTTTCTGTCCAGCAGTTCAGGAATTTAAAGTACTTAGTGGCATTTTCCTTTCTGATATTGATTTCCATTAGAAGGGGGGAATGATCTAATCCTGTAGATGCCAGATGTGTAATGGTAGTGGCAGGGTGTGCAGCAAGCCAGCTATCATTGGCCAGTCCCCTATCTAGTCTTTTCCAGACAATTGAGCAGGGGCCTCTGCCATTTGACCAAGTGTATCTAGGTCCATAGTATCCCAGGTCAGTGAGTCCACATTCCTCAATCATGCTCAGAAACTCAAGGCTTTTGTTGAGTTGGTATGGGATACCCCCTATCTTTTCTTCAATTGATACAATCACATTGAAATCCCGAATGGCACACCATGATACACTAGAGTTCTGTGCTTTGTTCCTTAGCTTATCCCACAGTGGCCTCCTCAAATAGGGTTTGCATTTAGCATAGATGACTGTGAGATGGAAGGTTTCAGCAGCCTCAGCATGCTTTAACTCAATTGTGACTTGCTGTTCATCTTGGTCTGTGATAGTACCAGAAAAGTCCTTATCCCAGAAGATCCATATCTTATCATTTATGTTGGAGGCTACATGATGCATAGAAATTTGGTTTTGGTATTGGGTGATATGTGAGAAGTCTAGGAATGGTTCTAGAATAGCTATGAGGGAGAGTTTATGGATTTGTTTTAATGTTTTGAGTCTCTCAATGGCTCCCGAGGTTCTAATACCTCTGACATTCCATATGAGTGTACTGATCATTGGGACATGGAGGGGGGTTGGGTTTTGGTAGGTCAGTGCTCCTTCTAGCAGCCATGTTTCTTGTGATCCTTGGTGAAGGGTTATATGTTCGAGGAGATAATCCCTGGTTTTGGAAGATATCATTTTGGTGATATTTCCCATTAATGGCTTCTGCAAGGAGATCACAATATTGGTCCTCTTCTGTGGCATCACTGAATCCAGCTTCTTCCTCTAGGTCTCCACTCATCTCATCCTCTGAGAGAATAGGCCTATATTCATCATGTTCTGAGGAATATTTTAGAGGACACTCTTCTAGTGGAGCAAGTACTAGAGCAGTGTATTTGTTCAATTCCTCCTGTCTGTCCTGCTCATTGGCATGTAACAAAGGTTGTGAGAGGGATGGGTCTGGCACAGGGTCTCTGTATGTCTGCGATTTGTTGGCAGTGTCAACTTCAGGGTTAGTTGGGCTTTGCTATGGAGTAGTGGGTTCTTGGAGGTGTTGATCTGCTGTAGGTTCATTGATAGAGATTCCTGTCAACCGTTTTCTCATAGATTGTCTCTTTTTCTGGCTTGGCTTATTTTTGGATTTAGGGGATTGTATGCTGAAGTCTGACACTGTAGGGGCTTTCCCTTTTAAGAGTCTTCTTATAGCATCTTCCTGTGGATCAATTTGGTATTCATCTGTGCTGGTTATATCACAAGTCTCTTCAACTGTATGTGGCTCTGCAGTTACTAGTGTAGGGGCATTAGGGGGGGGGACATCCTATGGTCAACCAATTGTGCTCTAGCACACTCATGTAAAACATGAGGAATCCCAACCCCAGTAGGTACCTCTTCCTGCAAAGAATTGATTTTCTCCAGACATTTCTCCTTTCCTCCATCAACTTCATTAGCAACAGAAATAATATGGGGTTCATGGGAATGGGATACAGTGTTGGTATCTCTAATGGTATGAATAACAGTTAATGCTTCTGGTAGTACAGGATGAGATATAGAGGGTATACCTGACAGTGTAGTTCTGGCAATTTCCTGTGTGAGTGCACCATCAATAGGTTGTGTTGCAGTTTGCTTTGGTATGTATATCTGTTGTTGCTTCTAGTTAGTTTGAGAGTTACCTTTGAAGTGCTTCTTTTTCTATGTTTGCTATTCCTCATTTGATGGAGGTGCTCCTTGAGTTTGGTCTCCTCTACTCTTTTGATGTTCCTCAGCATTTTGTTTGTTGCTCTGTTCCTTTAGTGTCTCTTTTGCCTTGTAGTTATGTGATCTTGGCTTGTTTTGTCCTCTGGGCTGATTTTCTATGGTGTTGTTTAGAGTGGTGGCTCGTGAGCTTTTCCCTGCAGCTGGTATTTCTTCCTTTATTCTTTGATTTTCCTCATCTTTTTGCTTAGCTTGACAGACTTGAAGTGAGTGGCCCTGATGTCTACAGTATGTTCACTACTCAGGTAGGTTATCATATTGAATCTGGAGCCATTGTCCATCTCCATTAACATCGTCATCATAGCCTAGCCATACATGAGTAGGTATGTCCTTGGTGAGGTCAATCTGCATCTTGATCTTAGCAACACTACCTCTTGTCTTTTGGAAAGAGGCCAAATCCAGAAGCAGGGGTTTACCAACAGGGGATAGCAGTGGAGTCAGAATCTCCATATAGTATAAGTGCCATGGTAATTCTAGAATAACAGCCCATATAAGGACTATGGGTGAGTCCTCGTTAGGCTTGAAGGCTGGGTTCCATGCTTCCAGTTTCATCATTTGATCTTGTATATACATATATTGCTTGGTCCACACTGTAGCATGATCATATTCATTATCAAGATCAATGTAGACCATCCAGGCATTGAAGTGAGCAATCTTCACCCCTCCTCTGAGTTCAGTTTGGGCTCTGAAACTCTTTCTAATTACTTCCATTCTGGGCATGATGTTGAGGAACTTTCCTATCACTGTGAATTTGCATCTGTCTGCAAACTTAAACATGTAATCCTCCCTTTTGAAAAGCACAGCAGGCCTGCCTTGTTTGGTGGTAATGATTGGTGGAATGAATTGAATTGGGGTAATTTCTGCTTCATGTCTGGCTCTCAATCTAGTAACATATGATTGTGTGACAGTAGGTAGGGAGTGGTGTTGGTGTGTATTTTGGGTTTAGTGGAAGTACTAGGGAGTTGGGAGTTGCTGATATTAGCCGCTAGTGCTTGAGTTGATGGTGTGTGCGAGGTAGTTGGTTCTGTGTCCTTAGTTGGTGGTTTTAAACTTCTTTTGGGATGTTTTGGCTTATCAAAGTTGGAGGATACCTTGATGGGGGCTTGAGTTGAGGTTGGTGGCAATTTGTTAGTGCATTTATCAACATCAGAAAGGGGGAGGGCAGGTTGTAACTACTGCCGGTGTTCCTGTTGAAGGGCTGATTGTGCTGCTTCTGTGGTAGCCACAAGGCTAGTAGCTGTTGTAGTCTTCTGGATTGCCTGGGACAGTAGGTGTGCCTTATACAGTTGCTGGGGTATCATACCAGCACTACTGGTCTGCTGTATTTCAGTGGGTGGGGGAAATATTAGATCTCCATTTTTCGGATGCAATTCTTGTATTTTTGGTTGACGACTAGTTTCCTTATGACCGTGAGAATGTTGAGGAATGGCATGGTCGCACACTTGAGCTGCTACAATATTGTTGGCATTCTGTCGAACATCTGGTGTGCTCGACCCTGTCAGTTTCTCCTTTTGCAATGTTGTGGAGATTGATTCAGCAAAAATTGGAATTGAAAAGGGGGAAACAATCTGCTGAATATCAGAAATATTTTGACATTGGTCTTGAACCAAATGGTTTAGTAGAAGGTCAGTCGCAGTCAACTGGTAAATTTCTAGGTATTTCAGTTCGGCGGAGCTGCTGGTTTCAGCAGCCAAACCTTCCAAGCTTTGGAGAGGAAATCGGAGTGGAGTTGAAGAAGACTCACCAGCAACTGGGATTGGTCGACTTGATCCAGAACCGATCGAGCAAATGTTTGGAACTCCCAAGCTATTTTGCGCTACAGTAATCCCTCTACTCCTTGGAAAATCTGTAGCAGCTGAGGAGTTGTTTTGAGATGCTGTTTGTGGGAGATGGTGCGCCATTTCAAGACGAGCATTTTGGGGCCGGTCCGGTGGTTTTCCACCGGCTACTGACGGGGAATCAAGCATCGGAATTGGGCGGTGACACTGTTCACTCGGTGGTTTTTAGGGTTCACTTCACAGAGAGATTCAGGGGCATATCCTTGAGTTCTGCAAAGAGTATTAAATAAAACTGAGAGAAATGAACAGGATATAACAACTTGATATTAAATAAAACTGAGAAAAATGCTCAAATCATAAATAATATGGTAATACAACAATCAAAATCCAAAATCCGGTAATACGAAGTCATAAGCTCTATTGAGAATACATTACAAGTCTCGAAATACAACATTGTTTAGAAACAAAATAAAAAGTAGTAAAGAAACTAAAAAAGGTGACTATGAGGCATGTGAGCGGACATCAGGTATTCTTTGAAGTCTCTGCAACTCTAGCTCAACTCAACTCTCTATCGTCCAGCACGATCCAAGGTACCTGGATATGCACAAAATTGTACAGAAGTGTAGTATGAGTACACCACAAACGGTACCCAGTAAGTATCAAGACTAACATTGGTGGAGTAGTGACGAGGTTCAAGTCAAGACACTCACTAGACATGAAAAATGCACCGAATATCAATATAAAACTAACAACGGAAAACAAAATCAACAAATGGCAACAAAGAGTAACATGTAGTAACACAACAAAGTAATCCAAACACATTTAAATGCAAGTGAATCAATTAAGAAAAACAATGACAGTTCAAATCCTCAAGCCGTTCGAACACAAGAATTACAACATGAATCACCATGAGGTACCACACCTCATAATCAAAAATCACAAGTCCCCCTTATGACGTCGCGTGAGCTTCACATTTTTAAAACATTTTCTAAAACAGCTTCACGTGCATAAGCCCCTTTATCTAGCCGCATGTGCTTCACAATGAAGTATTTCCCATTATTAGCAACACACACGTAAGCCCCCTTAGCTCGCCGCATGCGGATCAATATATACATCACCATTATTCTGCTGCATGCGCATCTTAATCACAACATAACAATAACAATCGCTCGCACCTCATGTAGACATGTGCCACAACATTACCACAATAACAATACTAATGCTACAATAAGATATAGCACACGGCTCAACAACAATGTGTACAAGAGTCATCCACCAATAATATAGGGGTGCGGGGAGTGAACAACAAAAAAGCATATTTCATATGATAAACAACTCCAAATGAAGGCATATTAGCAGCCTAAGATCTAATATGGTCATAACCAATACATATGCCCGTGTACTTACTCGTCACCTTATGTACACGTCATTTCACATAGCACAAATATTGCAAATTAGACCAAATCCTAAGGGGAATTTCTCCCACACAAAGTTAGGCAAGATACTTACCTCAAATAAGTTAATCAATCCACTAATAAGCCCGTCCTGTGTAAATCAACCTTCGGACGGCTCGAATCTAACTAAAATAAATTAATATCATAAATAAAAGCCATAGGAAATGATTCCAAATAATAAAGCTTCTATCTTTAACTAAAAATAAAAATTCAACCCTCGGCTCGCCCTTCGGAGCCCGACAAAACTCGCAATTGCGAACACCCATTCCGATACGATTCCAACCATACCAATTTCATCCAATTTCGACCTTAAATAGACCTTCAAAACATCAAACTATATTTTAGAAACGTTTTTACGAAAATCCCAATTTTTTCAATTTGATTCATCAATCAAACACTAAAATTGAGGTTGGAATCATGAAATATAAATAAATCCGAGTCAAAAATACTTACCCATATCAAAATCGTGAAAATTCCCTCAAAAATCCTCCAAATCTGAGCTCTCTATCTCAAAATGTGATAAAATAATATTAAAACCTCAAGATATTTTTGCCCAGCCTTTTCGCTTCTACGGTCCATCAGTCGCATATGCAACACCGCATCTGCGAAAATATCATCGCAGATGCGGACTCCACTTAAGTCCCAATATTTCTGCTTCTGCGGACCTTCACACGCTCCTGCGAAGCCGCTTTTGTGGACCAAAGCACGCATCTCTGGATCCACTTCTGCAGACCCAAGCGCACACTTGCGGAAACCTCTAACCTCAACCAATATCACATCTACGGTCCCCTATCCACTTTTGCAGACTCACACCTTCGGGCCAAAAGTCGCAGGTGCGAAAGCACCAGAACTGATCTGCCAAAACCAACCCAAATAATCTGAAGCCCATCCGAATCTCACCCGAGGCCTCCAGGACCCCATCCAACCACACCAACTAATATCAATACATAACACGGACCAATTCGAAGCCTCAAGTCACACAAAATAACATCAAAACCACGAATTGCACCTCAATTCAAGTCTAATAAACTAATAAATTTTCAACTTCCAAAACTCATGTCGAACCCCATCCATCAACTCAGAATAACCTTAGATTTTGCATGCAGGTCCCAAATGACACAACAGATCTATACCAACTCCCAAAACCTCAATCCAAATGCGAAATCAATAAAGTCAACTCTGGGTCAAACCTATCAACCTTCCAAACCATCAACTTTCCAACTTTAGCTAATTCAAGCCAAAACAACCTAGGAACCTCCAAATACTATGCCAAAGTCCATAAGCACCATTCGAAGTTATTGGAACCATCAAAATACCATTTCGTAGTCGTCTACACAAAAGTCAAACTCCGATCAACTCTTACAACTTAAGCCTCCAACCAAGGGGCTAAGTGTCCCAAATCAATCCAATACTCTCCCGAAACCGAACTAATCAATCCGCAAGTCACGTGACCATAAATACACACATATAAAGCATGAAATAGGAGAAGTGAGCTAAAATATTCAAAACAACCGGCCGCTTCATTACATTTTCCCCCTCTTAAACAAATGTTCATCCTCAAACAAGTATAGAGACATACATGAAGTGCCAAAAAGGTGAGGATATTGGCTCCGCATTCCATGCTCGATCTCCCAAGTCGCCTACTCGACCAATTGACCTCTCCACTGAACCTTCACTGATACAATGTTCTTCGACCAGAATTTCGGAACCTGCCTGTCCAAAATAGTCACCGGCTTCTCAACATAGGTCAAATCCTTGTCCAATTGCACTGAGATGAAATCTAACACATGTGACGGATCACTATAATACTTCCAAAGTATGAAAACATGGAACACCGGGTGAACTCCCGATAAGCTGGGTCACAATGCAAGTTTGTATGCCTCCACACCTACTCTCTCAAGAATATCATAAGGACCAATATACCGAGGGCTCAATTTGCGCTTCCTCTCGAACCTCATCACACCCTTCATGGGTGAAAATCTAAGTAGAAGCCTCTCACCCACCATGAATGCCACATCACGAGCCTTCCGATCAGCATAACTCTTCCGCCTGGGCTGCGCTGTACGAAGCTCCTCCTGAATCTACTTCACCTTCTCCAAAACATCTCGAACCAAATTAGTGCCCAACAATCTTGCCTTCCCATGCTCAAACAAACCAACCAGAGAACGACATTGCCTCCGAAATCAATGACACAAGCACGTGACATGCCCTCCAAGATCTAATAGATGCTCGACTGATAGTTGTTGTTGTAGGAAAACTCTGCGAGCAGTAGAAACTTATCCCATGAACCTCCGAAATCAATGACACAGAAACGTGACATGTACTCCAAGATCTAAATAGTGCGCTCGGACTGTTCGTCCATCTGTGGATGAAATATTGTACTCAGCTCGACCAGGGTGCCCAACTCACGCCGCACAACTATCCAAAAATGCAACGTGAACTGTGTGCCTCGATCTGAGATAATAGACATCGGCACACCTAAAAGTGAACAATCTCACAAAGATATATCTGAACCAGCTGCTTTGAAGAGTAGGTAGTCATGACTGGAATGAAGTGTGCAGACTTGGTCAGTCTGTCCATAATGACCCACACTGCATCGAATCTCCTCAAGGTCTGTGGAAGCCTAACTACAAAATTCATGGAGATACGCTCTCACTTCTACTCCGGAATATCGAGCCTCTGAAGTAAACCAACCAGTTGTTGATTCTCATACTTCACTTGCTGACAGTTCAAACACCGAGCAACATACTTAACAATATCTTTCTTCATCCTCCACCACCAACAGTGATGCCTCAAGTCCTGGCACATCTTTCCGGCACCCTGATGAATGGAGTACCGCGAATTATAGGCCTCCTCAAGTATCAACTCATGCAACCCATCCACATTAGACACACAAATCTGGCCCTAAAGTCTCAAGACCCCATCATCACCAATAGTCACCTCATCGGCATCACTGTGTTGCACCATGTCTTTAAGGACAAGCAAGTGGGGATCATCATACTAACGTGCCTTGATGCGCTCAAAAAAAAAGACAATGAAACTACGCAAGCAAGAACCCGGCTACTCCAAACATCCAACCTCATGAACCTGCTGGCCAAAGCTTGAACATCCAAAGCTAACGGTCTCTCCCCTACTGGAATAAAAGCAAGACTTCCCATGCTCTCAGCCTTCCTACTCAAAGCACCGTCCACCACATTGGCCTTCCCGGGGTGATAAAGAATGGTTATATTGTTGTCCTTTAGTAGCTCCAACCACCTCTATTGCCACAAGTTCAGATCATTTTGCTTGAATAGGTGTTGTAGACTCCTGTGATCCGTGAACACCTCACATGACATGCCATAAATATAATGCCTCCAAATCTTCAACACATGAACAATAAGTGCCAACTTCAAATCATGCACTGGTAGTTCTTCTCAGCGGGCTTAAACTGATGCGAAACATAAGCAATCACTCTACCCTCCTACATCAACACACACCCAATGCCAATCTATGAAGCATCACAATAGACTATATAAGAACTTGATGTTGAAGGCGAAACCAGAACTAGATGTCACGCTCCGACCTCGAGGAGCTCGACCGCTGCTCAACCGCGATAACCCGGCCAAGCAAGCATGTACAATGCCTTCCATCCGAACTCACCCATGAATAAAGAGAAGATACATTTCATTAGTTACATCATTTTTAAGTATCAAAATACAACCACTTTCATGGTTTGAAGTGGAACAAGTGGTACAAATATAACATTACTAGTTTGACCTTCCCAACACCAACATACGACACCATGTCTACGGAGCCTCTAATATATACAAAGAAGTACAATGATAGTGCCGGCAACAATGTTCGAGCTATATCTCAAAACTAAATGCCAAAGGAGCAAAACAAATACGACCCCGAAATGAAGTGGGACTCACCAAGTCAGCTGGGAAGAGGGTGCATGTTATCACTAATCAAAGATGCCTGCTGTGGAACCTCCTGCATCCATTAAAGATGCAACGCTCCGACAAAAGGGGCGTTAGTAATGTCGAATAGTACTAGTATGAAAACCAAACACTCCCTTCAAGGATTGGAAGTGCAACATGAATTTGACGAATCATGGAAGCAATAAAAGAGCATAAATAGCCATAAAAAAATCATAGCAAATTAATTTAAAGCTTTCCATAACATTTATGAATTTCAAGTTGGGAATCCTCTATATGACCTCAATCACAATGCCACAATCTCTACACAAAGCAGTCTTGCTGCCTCACCCGAATGTGAGCGGGTAGAGGTGTATTCGCAATCACAGTCTCTACACAAAGCGGTCTCGCCGCCTCACTCCAATGTGTTCGGATGGAGGTGTATTCACAATTACAATCTCTACACAAAGCAACCCCGCCGTCTCACCCTAATGAGTGCAGGTGGAGGTGTATTCACAATCATAGTCTCTACGCAAAGCGGCCCGCTGCCTCACCCCGATGTGTGCGGGTGGAGGTGTATTCACAATGCCACACTTCGAATTCCCAAAATGATAATAGTTTGTACAAAATATTTCTTTTCAAATCAACCATTTGGCACCTTAGGCCTTAACAAGTATAAGTTCATAAGATTTCACCATATGAGAAACAAGAATTTGATCACATTGATTTCGTACAGAATTTTCTTCCCAAAAAAGGGTATAACATAATTAAGTCAAAATAGAAAATAATTAACACATGAGGGTTTGGACACATTATGCAAATTGAGAATCAATTTACTAGCTTGAATATCCCACCTCAACAGTGTTTCAAGTTCGAACTACACACGATGGAGTCTTGTAAGAATACGAGAATTTCGATACTAGAAGAAGAGTTTAGCCTTCATACCTCGAAAGAGCCTTTCGTGATGTAACAACAACGTCCCGACACTCCCAACTATGCCAATCTATAAAGGAGGGGAGAATTACAAGCACGATTAGAGGAACTCGTATGGCAAGAGCTGCTACAATGACAACTCAACTTTCCTCCACCAATTCAACAACAAAACTACCTAAGGTTGTCCAACAGCTTCCCCACAATCCCTATTAGCTCATGCATGTGATATGTCTACTCTCATCACCCATAACCAACCCAGAATTCGAAATTGGAGAATTGGGAAAGAAACTCTCACCTTTTAGAAACCCTAGCAAGTTCCTTTTGATGAAATTCTAAGGCTTAATCCATGTTGTGTAGCGAAATCCTTGAATCCTCCTCTTTCTCTCTCTAAAATAACTCTCTCCTCTCTTTAAAATACCAAATAACCCCTCAAAAATGACACCTATGGCTAAATAACAAAATGGGGTCAGGTTATAAAATTAGAAAAATGAAGCCCCGATGCAGATCTGCGGTCACATATGTGACCGCATAACAATTTTGCGGTCCGAAAAATGGACCGCATAATGGTCCTCCGGAACTGGGTAGTTCTGTGCAGGTATGCTACAAGTATGCGGTCCGCAGACCAATTCTACGGTCGCATAAAGAACCGCCGAACCTTATTCCGAAATTCTTTATGTTGGCTCTACGACATATGTGCGGCCTGCGAAACGATCGCATAACTGACCGCAAAATAACTTCCAAAATTTGCTCATTTCTCTGCTTCCTCAACCTGTTGGTTTTGCCATAGCACTTTCACGGAGGCAATCTCTTTGTTTCTCAGCTTTCGAACTTGCTTGTCATTAATGGAAACTGAAATCTCTTCATAAGTCAATTCCTCATTAACCTCAATAGTCTCAACCGGAACAATAATCGACGTATCTCCAACCACCTTCTTCAACATGGATACATAAAATACCGGGTGCACTAAAGACATCTCTAGAGGTAGTTCAAGCCTATAAGTCACCAGACCAATCAAATGAATGATTCTGTACGATCCGACATACCTCAGACTCAATTTTCCTTTCTTACCAAACCACATTATAACCTTCATGGGGAAAACCTTTAAGAATACCCAATCATCCACTTGGAACTCCAAATCCCTACGACGTACATCCGAATAGGACTTCTGACGACTTTGGACAGTTTTCAATCGTTCCTTAATGATCTTAACCTTCTCCATAGCCTAAAGCACAAGATCTGGCCCTATCAACTCCGTTTCCCCAATCTTGAACCACCCAATGGGAGATCTACATCTCCTGCCATATAAATTCTATATGTGGCAAATGATCATCCCAGCTACCCTTGAAGTCAAGAACACAAGCGCGCAACATATCCTCAAGCATCTGACTAGTCCGCTCTGCTTGCTGGTCGATCTGTGGATGAAACGTTGTACTAAGATTCAATCTGGGTACCTAATCCTTGCTGAAATTTCTTCCAAAAGTTAGTTGTGAATTGTGCCCCTCGATCGGAGATAATAGAAACTAGAGTGCCATGTAATCAGACAATTTCCTTGATATACAACTGAGCATATTGTTTCGTCGTGTCAGTAGCCTTAACAGGTAAGAAGTGTGCTAATTTCGTAAGTCGATCCACAATCAACCAAGTCGAGTCGAACTTTCTAGGAGTGCAAGGTAGTCCTACCACAAAGTCCTTATTGATCATATCCCATTTCCACATCGGAATTTCTATGTTCTGTGCCAACCTACCGGGCTTTAATGTTCGGCCTTCACTTGTTGACAATTTGGACATCTTGCCACAAAGTCCACTACATTTCTCTTCATGTCATTCCACAAGTAGACTTCCTTAAGATCATGGTACATCTTCGTAAAGCCTGAGTGCACGGAATACCTAGAAGTGTGAGTCTCAGTCATGATTCTTTCCGGGAGACTATCTACATTTGGAACACATAATCGCCTTGGTACCTTAGTGTACCATCATCAATGCCAAGAGAAAAAGCCATACTCTTACATTTATGAATCCCCTCCTTCAATTGTACCAACAACAGATCGTCGTACTGCTTCTCCTTGACTTTCACAACCAATGATGATTCGGCCCTATTTTGCACAACCACCCCTACTTCACCAGAGTCCGCAAGACAAACTCCCATACAAGCTAACTGATGAACTTCCTTGGCCAACAGCCTTTGATATGCCTCCAAGTGAGCCAAATTACCCATAGATTTTCGGCTAAGAGCATTCGCCACAAAATTAGCCTTCCCCGGATGATAGAGAATATCGATTTCATAGTCTCTACCTCAATTCAATTCCTTCTCTTTGAAAATATATTGAAGGCTCTTATGATGTCCGTGAATATATCGACATAGACCCCACACAAATAATGATGCCAAATCTTTAATGCAAAAATCACTGTTGTGAGCCCTACATCATGTGTTGGATAGTTCTTCTCATGATTCTTGAGTTGCCTAGAAGCATAAGTAATCACCTTGTCGTGTTGCATCAATACACACCCTAGTACACATCCTAGCCCGATTCTCAAAGCATAACAATATACCACAAACCCTTCCGTTCCCTTTGGTAGAGTCAACACCGGTGTTGTAGTCAACCTTGCTTTCAACTCCTGAAAGCTCTTTTCACAAGCATCTGACCATTGGAACTTAACTTCTTTCTATGTCAATTTAGTTAATGGAGGGGCAAGGGTAAAGAAACCCTCCACAAACTTTCTGTAATACCTAGCTAAGCAAAAGAAACTGTGAATCTCTGTTGGAATTGTAGGCCTTGGCCAATTCTTTACGGCTACGATCTTCTGCGAATCAACCTTAATTCCTTCAATGGAGACGACAGGACCCAAGAATGTGACGAATTCAAGCAAAAACTCACACTTTGAAAACTTCGCATACAACTTGTGCTAAATATAAAGTCTGCAGAACTGCTCTAAGATGATCGGCGTGGTCTCCTCTACTTCATGAATACACAAGAATATCGTCAATGAACACTATCACAAAGGAGTCAAGAAAAGGCTTGAAGACTCGATTCATGAGATCCATGAAAGCTGCCGGGGCATTTGTTAGCCCAAAGGATATTACCAAAAATTCGAAGTGCCCATATCGGGTTCTGAAAACTATTTTCTAAATTTCCTGCTCCCTAATCTTCAATTGGTGATACCCGGATCTTAAATTAATTTTGGAGAAGTACTTAGCACCCTGCAATTGGTCAAACAAGTCATCTATCCTTGGCAGTGGGTACTTATCTTGATAGTAAACTTGTTGAGCTGCCGATAGTCAATACACATTCTCAGTGACTCATCTTTCTTCCATACAAAGAGAACTGGCAAGCTCCAAGGCAACACACTCGGTCGGATGAAACCCTTCTCGAGCAAGTCCTTCAATTGTTCCTTTAGTTCCTTCAATTATGTCGGTACTATTTTGTAGGGTGGAATAGATATAGGTTGCGTACCTAGCATCACATCAATCCCAAATCAATCTCCCTGTCTGGTGGAATCCCAGGGAGCTCATTCGAAAAGACCTCGGGTAATTCATTCACAACAGGCACGGACTCAGGTGTAGGTGCCTCAACATCGGTGTCCGTAACCCGGATCAAATGGTAAATACACCCCTTGTTGATCATCTTCGTGGCCTTAAGGTAAGAAATAAATAACCTTCGGCACCACATCATCCCCCTTCCATTCAATAACTGGCTCATTTGGAAATTCAAACCTAACGGTTCTGGTTCGGCAATCAAGCTTGGCAAAATACGAATAAAGTCAGTCCATCCCAATTATTACATAAAAATAAACCAGCCCCAACTCAATGAGATCTGCCATTGTATCCCGACCACGCACCTTGACAACACAATCCCTATAAACTCGCGCGGCCATAATAGACTCACCAACCAGAGTAGATATAGAGAACGGCTAATGAAGTTGTTCTAGTTCTATCCCAAATTCCATAGCAACATAAGGAGTGACATATGACAAAGTGGAACCGGGATCAATAAGGGCATATATGTCATGATATTGGACAGTCAATATACATGTGACAACATCTAGAGAAGCATCTGAATCCTGACGTCTCCTCATAGCATAAAACATGTTGGGCCCTCCCGAGCTCTGGGTACCACCCCTAGCTGCACCATGCCCTGCGGGCACTAAAGTGCCTCGAACTGGGGAGGTGCTGCAGAAGTAGTAGCTGCAGAACTGGCTGGTTGCGACGTGCCCCTGCCCACATCCTGGCAGGACGAACGGCAATCCCTCTGAATGTGACCCCTGATACCACCTTCTTGGCATATGGGCCGGTCCAGGAAGTAGGCCCCAAAATGAATCTTCCCACACCTAGGGCATGGGGGCCTCCACTTCTGCTGATATCTCCCTCCAGGCCGACCTTGCTGGTAGGATCCCCTGTTGCCCTGACTAGGCCTGAAATGGCTCCACTACTGCTAACTGGGCCCTAATGGCGGTGCATTGACTAAAGGCTGAGCAAAGGACTGGGATGGACCTGATGAACCTCCCCTAAATGCTAACCTGCCGCCACCACCACCACCAGAAGTACCACTAAAGTTGCCCGCTGACCGAGCCTTGTTGCTACCCTCTCTCTCCATTCTATTCTTAAATTTGCGAGTCTTTGTGGCTTGAGTAAATGCCACCATCTTGCCATAGTTCATATCATAATTCAAGGTAGTTGTAGCAGCCTCATTAATAACCAAAGAGGCTAAGGAGCTGCACAAACCGGCGCACTCTAGCCTACATAGTGGGCAACATGTATATAGCATACTTGGACAGGCACGCGAACCTCATATGATACTCCTAAACACTCATGCTACCTTGCTTTAGGCTCTCAATCTCAGCGACACGGGCTAACTTAGTCTCGGCAAATAAGAAATGATAAATGAAAGCATCGGCAAAGAAATGATAAATGAAAGCATCGGCAAACTCATTCCACCTCGCCGGAGGGCTCCCCTCCTCACGGGACTCCTCCCACAGTTCAAACAAAGAATATGCCACCTCTTTAAGACGGTAGGAAGCCAACTCCACTACTTCCATCTCAGTAGCACGCATAACTCGAAGAGTCTTGTGCATCTCGTCAATGAAGTCCTGGGGGTCCTCCTCGGGATTAGTACTCGAAAACACTAGAGGATCTAACTGAAGAAACTTGGTCATGCTGGAACTAGCAGAACCCCCTGGCTGACTGGAAGAGGTAGGTGCAACATTCGATCTCTGGGCCTGGGAAGCCACTATCTAAGCTAACATTTGTATGGCTACCCTAAGGTCCCCATTAGAAACACCGGGACCGAAAGTCGGGGCTGGAGGTGAAACAGGAATATCAGTCGGGGTGGAATAGCTGCACCCGCAGTAGAAGTAGGGATTGGTGCAGTTGGAGCAGGAGTAGTAGAATCAGGCGGTGTAGTAGCCGGGGGAACATCCTGACCCCTAGGGTGCTCACCCGCATCATCGGGTGTAGAATCAACTGCCACTCCTGGGGTGGCATTAGCTCCTTGGCCAATTCTTGCTTTCTTCCTAGGCGCCATATACTGAAAATTAGAGCAATTACACGAGTTAGAGGAGTAACAGTCTTACAATCAGCTCTATCGCATGATATAGAACATCAAAGAAGGGTATTATTCTTAAATGCCTCCTAATAATATATGTGGTCGATAACACAGCGATAAGGACTCTACTAGACACAGATCTAAGACACCCTAGGACACTTTAAAACCTTAGGCTCTGATACCAAGCTTGTTACGCCCCGACCTCGATGAGCGCGACCAGCGCTCAACCGAGATAACACGGCCAAGGAAGCATGTACAACGCCTTCCATCCGAACTCACCCATGAATAAAGAGAAGATACATTTCATGAGTTACATCATTTTTATATCTCAAAATACAAACACTTTCATGGTTTGAAGTGGAATATATGGTACAAATACAACATTACTAGTTTGGCCTTCCCAACACCTACATACTACCCACACCATGTTTATGAAGCCTCTAACATATACAAAGGAGTACAATGATAGTGACGGCAATAAGGCCCCGGCCATACCTCAAAACTAAATGCATAAGGAGCAAAAGATATACGACCCCGAAATGAAGTGGGCTCACCAAGTCAGCTGGGAAGAGGGTGCACCGCTATCACTTATCAAAGCCGTCTACTATGGAACCACCTACATCCATTAAAGATGCAGCGCCCCCGGCAAAAGGGTCGTTAGTACATGTCGAATAGTACTAGTATGAAAACCAAACACCCCTTCAAGGATTGGAAGTGCAATATAAATGTGACGAATCATGAAAGCAATAAAAGAGCTTAAATAGCCATAAAAAAATCATAGCAAATTAATTTAAAGCTTTAAATAACATTTATAAATTTCAAGTTGGAAATCATTTATATAACCTCAATCACAATACCCCAATCTCTACACAAAGCGGCCATGTCGCCTCACCCCAATATATGCAGGTGGAGGTCTATTTGCAATCACAATCTCTACACATAGCGGTCCCGCCACCTCACCCCAATATATACGGGTAGAGGTGTATTCACAATCACAATCTCTACACAAAGCGTCATCGCCGCCTCAACCCAATATGTGCGGGTGGAGGTGTATTCACAATGCCACACTTCAGATTCCCAAAATGATAATAGTTTGTACAAAATATTTCTTTTCAAATCAACCATTTGGCACCTTAGGCCTTAACAAGTATAAGTTCATAAGATTTCACCATATGAGAAACAAGAATTTGATCACATTGATTTCGTACAGAATTTTCTTCCCAAAAAAGGGTATAACATAATTAAGTCAAAATAGAAAATAATTAACACATGAGGGTTTGGACACGTTATGCGAACTGAGAATCAATTTATTAGCTTGAATATCCCACCTCAACAGTGTTTCAAGTTCGAACTACATATGATGGAGTCTTGTAAGAATACGAGAATTTCGATACTAGAAGAAGAGTTTAGCCTTCATACCTCGAAAGAGCCTTTCGTGGTGTAACAACAACAACCCGACACTCCTAACGATGCCAATCTATAAAAAAGGGGACAATTACAAGCACGATTAGAGGAATTCGTGTGGCATGAGCTGCTACAATGACAACCCAAACTTTCCTCAACCAATTCAACAACAAAACCACCCAAGGTTGTCCAACAATTTCTCCGCACTCCCTATTTGCTCATGCAAGTGATATGTCTACTCTCATCACCCATAACCAAACCAGAATTCGAAAGAGAATTACGGAAAGAAATTCTTACCTTTTAGAAACCCTAGCAAGTTCCTTTTGATGAAATTCCAAGGCTTAATCCAAGTTGAGTAGTGAAATACTTGAATTCTCCCCTTTCTCTCTCTAAAATAGCTCTCTCCTCTCTGTAGAATACCAGATAACCCCTCAAAAATGACCTCTATGGCTAAATAAAACGAAATGAGGTCGGGCTATAAAACTTCAAAAATGAAGCCCCGATGCGGATCTGTGGTCGCATATGCGACCACATATCACTTCTGCGGTCCGCAAAATGGACCGGACAATGGTCCTCCAGAACTAGGCACTTCTGTGCAAGTATGCGACATGTTTGCGGTCCGCAAACCAATTTTGCGGTCTCATAATTGACCGCAGAACCTCCTTCTGAAATTCCTCATGCTGGCTCTGCGACGGATGTGCCACCCGCGAAACGATTATGCGATTGCAGAATTGACCGTAAATAACTTCCAAAATTTGCCCATTTATCTACTTTACCCCGCAGTGAATCTGCGGTTCGCATATCAGTTCTATGGTCGCATAATGGACCACAGAAACATCCTGTTTTGCAATAATTTTTCTTCAACTCTCCAACACACTAGTCAGCCCAAAAATTCTGTATCGCGGCGAGTTTCTCAAATACAGCAGCCTATCTCGGCACCACGAAATCCCGAATTTTAGGTGAATTCTTATAGGGGAGGTGTAGTCAAGGCAGTCTTGAGCTTCTAAAAGCTCTCCTCACACTTTTTGGACTGTCTAAATGGGCAGCCTTCTAGGTCAATCTGGTCAATTGAGCTATGATGGATGAAAAACCCTCCACAAAACGGGGACAATACCTAGCCAACCCAAGGAAACTCCAATTCTCAGTAGCGGTAGAAGGTCGGGGCCAACTTTGAATTGTCTCAATCTTCTCTACATTCACCTTAATCCCCTCGCTAGACACTACATGGGCCAAGAATGCCACCGGCTCAAGTCAGAATTCGCACTTGGAGAATTTAGCATATATCTTCTTCTCCCTCAAAGTCTGGAGCATGATCCTTAAGTGCTGCTCATGATCATCCAGGCTACGAGAATACACCAACATATTATCAATGAACAAGATGATGAAGGAATCAAGATACGGCTGAAACACGTTATTCATCAAGTGCATAAAGGTTGTTGTGGCATTGGTCAGCCCAAAAGACATTACCAGAAACTCATTGTGGCCATAACGAGTCCTAAAAGGCATCTTTCGGTATATCTGAAGCCCGAATCTTCAACTGATGGTACCCCAATCTCAAAACAATCTTCGAGAACACCCTAGCACCCTGAAGCTAGTCAAATAAATTATCAATACGCAGTAGTGGATATTTGTTCTTGATTGTAACCTTGTTCAGCTACCTGTAGTCAATACACATCCTCATAGAACCATCTTTCTTCTTCACAAATAGAACTGGAGCACCCCAAGATAAAATACTAAGTCTGATAAAAACCCTTATCAAGCAAATCTTGAAGTTGTTCCTTTAATTCCTTCAATTCCACTAGTGCCATGCGATGGTGGAATAGAGATGGGTTGAATGCCTGTCACCAAGTCAATAGAAAAATCAATATTCCTATCGGGTGGCATGCCTGGTAGGTCTGCTGGAAATACATCTAAAAAAGCTCTCACTACCAAAACTAACACAACGGTAGGAGTATCGGTACTAACATCCCTCATAAAGGTTAAGTATGCCAAGCACCCCTTCTCAACTGTCCGTTGTGCCTTCAGGAAAGACACCACCCTAACTACGAACATGACCCAATGAACCTCTCCACTCTAACCTCAAAAACCCCAGCATCGTCAACTTCACGGTCTTAGCGTGACAATCAAGAAAAGAATAATATGGTGACAACCAATCTATGCCAAAAAATGCACCATATTGAGTAGCAGAAGGTCAACCTTAGTCTCATAATCCCCAATGGTAACCAAACACGAACGGTAAACACAATTTACCACAATAGAATTCCCCACAAGCGTAAACACATAAACAGAAGTACTCAATGAATCACGAGATATATCCAAATATGAAGCAAAGTAAGATGACACATACAAGTAAGTGGATCCGGATCAAATAAAACTAATGCATCCCTATGACAGATTGGAACAATACCTTTAATGACGGCATCTGATGCCACAGCCTCAGTCCTACCAGAAAAAGCATAATCGGCCTAGCCTCCCCCTCTAGGACATCCGTTACCCGCTTGTCCTCCAACCCTAGCTGGTTGTATAGGTGGTGTAGCAACTGGAGCAGAAACCACAGCCTGAGTATCATGCGGGGGTCCACCCCCCCCCCCCAAGTCTAGGACAATCTCTCACCAAGTGCCTAGTATCACCACAATCGAAACAACCTCTTCGCGGGCGTGGCTACTGGCATGAGTCTGACCCGAAGGGCTAGAATAACCGCTATAAGCACCCTGTGCAGAAGGTGCACTTGAAGATGGCTATCCAAAATGAGTACTTTGAGGTCCCTGAATAGTTGGAGCACTACGAGCAGCCTGAAGTGCAGAATGAACTAGTCAACTCACGAAACTTCTACCATGACGAGCTGAAACTGTAGAGCAGTGACCACTAAATCCTCAAAAATCTCGAAGCCTCTTGGCCTCTTATCCCCCCTCCTGACCACGGCTACACTCCAACCTCCTCGCGATCTTCACTAAACTAATGAAATGGAGTATCAGTCTCCAACTCCCGTGCTGTCCCAAATTTGAGACCATAATTAAGCCTCTCGATAAATCTGTGGACTCACTCTCTAACTGTAGAAACCAAAGAAAGTGCATGACGAGATAACTAACTAAACCTCATAACATACTCGAACACTGTTATTGTCCCCTTGTGCAACTGCTCAAACTCGGTGCGCAACATATCCTTGAGGATCTTTGAAGGAACCCCCGTCAAAAACATATTAGTGAATTGGGCCCAAGTAAGTGACGTTGCACCAACTGGACTACTCTCCTCATAAGCCTGCCACTGTCTATGTGCCGACCCCGTCAGCTGGAAATAGTAAAGTCAACCCCGCTCACCTTTACTATGCCCATAGCGCGCAAAATACGGTGACACTAATCTAGAAATCCATGTGCATCCTCGAAAGTTGCGCCATTGAAAGTAGGAGAAAAGTACTTCTTAAACCTCTTTAGCCTAAATTGTTCATCCTCTGACACCACTGGAATGAGCTCAGGCTGAACCGCGATCACAAGTTGTACCAGCATACTACTCGAAGCCTCATCAAAATGAGTCTGCTGCTCTGAAGTACGGGCGGCAGGAATCTGAATTCCTCCCCCAGCCTGAGAAGTAGTTGGTGCAATTGGACCGATCCCGCCTGATCCAAGGTACTGAACATGCTCAGAAAATATGTCAGTCTCCTGAAGTTTAGGGGTAGCAACAAGTGCCTCAGGTGCCTTCTCCACAATCGGAGCTACTGGTAGCTCCTCAATCACGGCCCCAACACAGCCTCTCAATGCAGCACGTGAACAACCTCTGCCTCAACCTCTGCCCCGGCCTCTAGCAACATCGGTACCAGAGGCAACATCATCGATAGCTGAAGCCCGTGACCTCACCATCTGTGAGAGAATAGAAATACAAAGGTTCAATTTTTGAAATCAATAAATCTGCATGATAAGAAATGAAAGAAGTAAAATTTCCTAATAGTATCATAGACCTCTCGAAGATAAGTAAAAATATCCTTGTGTCGATCCACAAGACTCTATTAAACTTGCTTATGACTCGTAAAACCTATGGATCTAGTGCTTTAATACCAACTTATCGCGTTCTCAAAGCTCCCCTTAAGGATTGTGATGGCACCTAATATCTAAGACTAGTAAGCCTATAACACAACATTGAACAAAATATAACAACTTGATATTTAATAAAACTAAGAAAAATGCTCAAATGATAAACAAAATGGTAATACAATAATAAAATCCACATAACCTGATAATTCAAAGTCATAAGCTCTACTGAAATCACGCTAGAAGTCTCGAAATACAACACTAGTTGGAAATAAAGTAAACAGTAGTAAAGAAACTAAATAAGGCAACTCTGAGACCTAAGAGCGGAAAACGACTATACCTTGAAGTCTCTGCAACTTTAGCTCAACTCAAATGTCTACCGTTCAAAATGATTCGAGGTACCTAGATTCGCACAAAATTATACAGAAACATAGTATGTGTAAACCACAGACAATAACCAATCTGTATCAAGACTAACATTGGTGAAATAGTGCCGAGGTTCAAGCCAAGACACTCATTAAACATAAAACTTGTGCAGAATATCAATATAAAGCTAATAACGAAAAGCAAAATCAATAAATGGTAACAAAGAGTAGCATGTAACAAACACAGTTAAAATGTAAGTGAATCAATTAAGAAAAGTAATGATAGTTCAAATCCTCAAGTTGTTCCAACACAAGAATCACTCTGAGGTACTACACCTCATAATCACAAATCACAAGTCCCCCTTATGATGCCGCATGAGCTTCATATTTTTTAAACATTTTCTCGAAATAGCTTCACGCACATAAGCCATGTTATCCCCCCATGTGTGCTTCATAATGAAGTATTTCCCCTTATAAACCCCCTTATCTCGCCGTATGTACATCTTAATATACACATGTGTCACAACATTACCGCAATAACAATACCAATGCCACAACAAGATATAGCCCACAGCTCAAGAACAGTGTGTACAAGACTCATCACAAATAATATAAAGGGGCGAGGAGTGAACAACAAAATAAAAGCATGTTTCATTTGACAAACGACTCCAAATCAAGGCATATTAGTAAGTAGTCTAAGGTCTAATCTTGTCATAACCAACACATACGCCCGTATACACACTCGTCACCTTATGTACACGTCATTTCACATAGCATAAATATAAAAACTTAGACCAAATCCTAAGGGAAAATTTTTCTAAACAATGTTAGGCAAGATACTTATCTCAAATAAGCTAAATCAATCCACTAATAAGCTTTTCCCGCGCAAATCAACTTCTGAACAGCTCGAATCTAGCCAAAACAACTTATTATCATAAAAAAAGTCATGAAAAAATAATTTAGAATAATAAAGGTTCGATTTTTAACCAAAAATAAAAGGTCAACCCCCAGGCCACACTCCAGAACCCGACAAAACTCGCTAATTCCGAATATTCATTCCAATACGAGTCCAACCATAACCATTTCATCCAACTCTAACCTCAAATCGACCTTCAAAACATCTAATTATGTTTTTAAATGTTTTTACTAAAATTCCCAATTTTTTCAATTAGAATCATCAATCAAACACTAAAATTGATGTTGGAATCATGAAATATAAACAAATATAAGTCAAAAACACTTAGCCCAATCCAAATCGTAAAAATATCCTCCAAAATCGCTCAAATCCGAAATCTTTAATTCAAAATGTGACAAATAAAATTAAACCCCTCGTTCTAGATATTTTTGCCCAACTCTTTCGCTTCTGCAGTCCATCAGTCGCATCTACAACACCTCATTTGCAGAAATATCATTGCAGATGCTAACTCCACTTAAGTCCCAACATTTCCGCTTATGCGGACCTTCACGCACTCTTGCAAAGCTACTTCTGCGAACCAAAGCGTGCATCTGCAAACCCAAGCGCCCACCTGCAAAAACCTCTAAGATCAACCAATACCACATTTGTGGTCCTCCGTCTGCTTCTGCAGACTCGCACCTACGAGCCAAAAGTTCTAAGTACAAAAGCACCAAGACTGAGCAGCTAAAACCAACCCCAAATAATTTGAAGCCCATCTGAATCTCACTCGAAGCCCCGGGGACCCCGTACAACCACACCAACCAATACAAATACATAACACCAACGTACTCAAAGCCTCAAATCACACAAAATAACATCAAAATCATAAATCGCATCTTAATTCAAGTCTAATGAACTTTCAACTTCCAAAACTCATGTCGAACCCTATCAAATCAAATCGTAATGACCTTAAATTTTGCATGCAAGTCTCAAATGAGACAACATACGAACTCCCAAAACCGCAACCCAAAGCCATATTAAAAAAGTCAACTCCCGATCAAACCTATCAACCTTCCAAACATTCAACTTTTTAACTTCCGCCCTATCAAAAGCCAAAATAACCTAAGAACCTCCAAATTCGAATATACGCCTAACTCCATAATTCACATGCGAAGCTATTGGAACCATCAAAATATCATTCTGAAGTCCTCTACACAAAAGTAAAATTCTACTCAACTCTGACAACCTATGCCTTCAACCAAGGGGCTAAGTATCCCAAATCAATCCAAACTCTACCGAAACCAAACCAATCAACCTCGCAAGTAATGTACCCACAAATACACATATATAAAGCATCAAATAGGAGAAGTGGTACTAAAATACTCAAAACGGTCGTTCAGGTCGTTACAATAGCTAATTAGGTGAAATATGTTAAGCAGAATTGGATGTCATATAGCCACTTTCTTTAGATAAGAAAAACTGGGAACAACTTAATAGAGCAGGATTACATGCATACGTAAGAGAATCCATCAAACATCCATGCCAAAATGAGCAATTAGTTCTGGTTCACAGAAGTCTCATTCTTTAAGTTATACTAGCAACCTACCTAATAAAATCTAATCACACAATCATACATTAAACCTAATTACATACAATAAATTTTTCTAAGCCAGAATCAAGAACTTACTCTTATAACAAGTTAAATTATAATTACCAGAACATGATGAATAAACCTAATTTCCCATAGTCATGCTTTCTATTGGAATACACACATAAAGTCAAATAGAAAGCTAACTCAAACTTAACAAGCAGGGGTTAGAATTTAAGAGTTTAGAGCACTGATACAATTTCGCGTAATACAATAATCGAACAAGAAAACCAGAAAATCCTAGAACCAACTCCAAAATAAACAAAGCAAGAGCTTCAACTGATAGCACCCCAAATCCTTCAACACTTTAGAGTTCACAAGAACCTCAAGGGTCCACGCAGTGTTTGTGTCGAAGAGAGTAAGTAAGCAGAATTATGAGTTTGTCTTGGCTTACAGCTGACAAACAATAGCAATAAAATGATGAATGATAAGAAAACCAGTAACAATATGCTAGTATGAGTGATAGTGAGAGAGATGTGACCAAAAGTCTCCTTCTAAAGGGGAAAGGGGAGGGGTTTTCTAGTATAAGACAGGCCAACATACATGGAAACAAAATCAATCTCATGCTATCATGGATTAAAGACGAATCATTTCAAAATCCTAGTCAAGAAATAATCTACTGAAGATATGTAAAATTCGAATTACACTCATAGCCTAGAAGGAAACTCGTGCCTTCTTTTTCAAAAAGTTAAAAAGGAAGATCTTTTCCTTTTCTGAGTTTGAAACGAGTGGAGATCCATCTCCCATAAAATAACATTAATACCAAATCTTGCCATAATCGGATAAGTATTAGTGAGAGGAGCCACAAAAGGTAAGTAGATATCCGGTTTGGATGAAAGAAAGGAAAGGAAAATAGGGTAAACCCTTTAGGTCGGCTAGGGTCTTTTTCCGGTGAGAGAGGAGGGAAACAAGGGCGGCAGTCTCGGAAAAAAAGAAGAGTTTAAGGGTTTTCTTTTATTTGAAAAGGGGCGAGGGGTTTCGGGTTGTTGGATGAAGATTGATGAACGGCCGAATTAAAAGAAACGCGGGCCGTGTTTAACGGGTCCTCTTGCGGGTCAGGGTTGATTTAAATTGAGCCTGGACCTATTAGGCTGATGACCTGGTCCGAAATATTGAAAAATTAGCTTATTTGAAATACAATTGACATTTGTTTAGGCTAATTTTTAAAAGTACATATAATTAAATTTTAAATAATTTATAAATATGTAAAATATTATTTTATGGAATCAACCAGTACAAATATAGCAAACTAAGACATTAAAATATAAAACTATTATTTTTACAAAGGATGATATACAAATGCAGTTAATTGCAATAAACATAGGGTACTATTGTAAAATAATACAAAAATGATATAAGTGTATAAAGTCATAGAAAATGCTATTTTAAATGATATAAAATACATATGAAATATTTTAAATATAAAAATACTATTTTTATTAATTGACTAACCATAAATATTTTTAAAAATACAATAAATAATCTTAATATTTTGTAAAAAATGCTAAATTAAACCAATTATCTAACAAAAAACTTATAAAAACATTATCTGTATGCCAACCTATTTTAATTATGGTTTAAAAATACTGTGAAGTAATAATAAATGATGAAACTATTATTTTTAAAATATAATAAATAGTAAATTTATCATAAACATTATGTAAATAATAGTAAAATATTATAAAAATATAAATAGCTAAAGAAAACTAAGTAAGACACCATGAGGACAAAATTGAGTATCAACAAACCTTACTTATTTAACGTAGTTATGGATGAGCTAACCAGCACAATACAAGATGAGGTCCCATGGTTTATGTTATTTGTTGATGATATTGTGTTAATTAACGAAAGTAGCGAGAGTGTCAACCAAAAGCTCGAGCCATGAGAAGCGCCTTAGAGAGTAAGGATTTTAAGATAAGTAGAAGTAAAACATAATACATGCACTGCAACTTTAGTCAGCATGAGAAGAACGAAATTGAGGTGAGACTAGATGGAATTGTGATGCAAAAATATGAACAATTTAGATATCTAGGCTCGTTGTTTCAAGGGAATAGAATGATAGATGAATATGGAATAATAAAAAGGAATTTAGAGTAGGCAGATCAAGATAAAAAGATGTTTTTGAGAGTGAATTGATGAGTTAAAAGCGTGATGGTTAAAGACATTTAAGTCGATATTTATATCCAAATTAATGGCTCTTTACCATTTGAATATTAGGGAAGAAGAAAATGTTATGGCTCTTAAATATTGTTGGCATGATGAGTTAGGAGAGTTTCTTGAAAATGTTATTTTTCTTTGAAGCGTAGTTTGTATTACTCGATGACGAGCAATGATTTAAGTGTGATGTTGATAGTAAGCTAGATATGTAGGTTTTTGGCTTTACTTCACCTATTATTCGTTGTACTTTAGTTATGTTTGAGCTAAAATATAATAAATTTATACTTATTAAATGTCTTCTATTGTGTAGGTCTTGTTTCAAAGCTAAGACAAGTTTTGGAGCTAAATAGATAAAAGAAAACTTTAAAGTTTGAGTAGAAATTCAAAAGTTAAGTCAGGATTGAATTCGGAGGTCGAGGACTACGTGTGTATTGGAAGAAAAACTTTCAAGGATGGAAAAAGGCCTACACGACGTATAACTCAATGTGCCACACGAGTTGGCTAGGCAAATAGGCACCAGAAGTGAGCTTTCTGGGTTTTTGAATTATCACGTCGTTCATAACGTCGTGGGCCATAAAGTCGATGTTTCCTTAGCATCAGACAAAAGAAAACGAAGCCCTCCAAACTATTGCACGTGCTTGATGGCGCGCCAATCCAATTTTAGGCATGTGCAATCTCATTTCGACCTAGTGAAGGTATTTCGATCTAAAACTATTCAGACGCGATATAAAAAATATTACTAAGAAATTTTTGAAGGGATATTCGACCTAGAAAGACTTGGGAGAGCGGCTAAGGGAAGAGGACACAAGATTTCATCAGCTTTCAATAAACGATCAGTGTAAAATGGGAGTTTATGTCGTAAATTTGTCTTTTATATTTTTCATGCTCGTGAACTTATTTGTGATGACTTCCTCCGTTACTATGGAGTAGTTCTTCCCTAGGATTTTGATGAATGTGATGTATTGAGTATTGTTTGTAGATTTTAACTCTTGTTTAATTGCATGAATTCGTTTAATGAGTTTTGAATTAATTGTGAATTTGTTCACCGGTTTATTTAATCGAAAGAGGAATATTTTGGTGATTATCTTTTCAGTATCCTATTTGGTTTAATTTAGTGATTCTTCTACGTAATCGAACGAGCTTCTTGAATTATTGATTAAACCAAGTTAAGAGAATATTCGAGAGATGTTTTCCTAAAGAATAATCCATTAACATATTCTTTCATATCTTCACCGCTCCATAATAGTTTCGTAGAGTTTAGGTTCATTCGAGCGAAGGATCTTGACCTTACGATTAAGCTAATCATCTGGTGAATTCGTGAGAATTGTTATAATATTGAAAGTGAATTTAAATAGAGTTAGATCTTGAATAACTATATTATACTTATCCTGTCGCGACCCTTACACTACTAGAAAAAATAGTAATTTTCGCCCAGCATTTATGACTGAAAATAAATTGGACACTAATGCGACTACATTTGTGACCGTAGTAGTGTACAAGGATGCATTTTCCAAGAATATAAATTGGGCGCTAATGCGACTACATTTGCGACTACAAGGATCGCGTTTTTATTTCTTATTTTTAAAAAAGTTTAACTACTAATCCGACGATGGTAGTGGAAAAACAGCATGCGAATTTCCCACCATCATCTTTGCGACTGGTTCTGTTGGAAAAGAAAAAGTCAAAAAATAGTTGACCAAGTTAGCGACCGAGTCGAAAAAATAAAATCTATATAATAAGGGTGCTTATCGAACGGATATTTACGCTTAATAGTTTGGCTTATCGGTTTATAAAAATAGTAATTCGCTAGCCACCCAATAAGACATCGGGCAAATTGATAACAAATTATTAATTATTGGGCGATTAATCAGCTAAATCAAATAGACAATAAAAAAAGAATTAGAGAATTAGAGATAAGTGAAAATTTAGGACATGTCACCTTCTGATTGCATTCAATTACCATAGTGAACATTTGCATTATACCTAATTAAATATTTTGTCTAAGCAAAAAGAAGTGATAGGAAACAGAACATAATTCGGATAACAGGCAACAAAAGAAACAGAGAACGTATATGGAGCTATTTAAAATTTCTTATACAAAATTTTTCAACATATCTGCTCGGATTCTACTATACAAACAAAGGCCCGTGGAAACTCACTTTCTCACAGGAATAATTTCTAAATTCTACCAGCTCTAGCTCATTGTGCCACATAAACCAATTCAGATGATAATTCTTGGGACTAAAGATTATTTTTTGTCTCTTCTCTTAGAAATCTTTTATTGTGTGCCACTCTTATTGGTTTTCCCATGAATTCCTATGGATAAGGATATAAAGTTTCAAATTTTATATACATAAAGGTAAAATTGTAAATATAAAATGGTTTATCCGATAAGAAAATTGAGTAATCCGCTCTCAAACCGTTAAGTCGTTAATTATAAAATCTCAATCGTTCACCAGCCATTACCCAAGTAACGCGATATTAATAAGCCAATAAGCCTATTTTATGATTTAGTTAACGGTTACGATTCGATTTTGACCAGTGCTGCTATATATATTAATATAAAGGCAGAAATAGTCAAAGTGACTTGGCATCTCTTTGGCCAAGAAGTAGTTATCTTTTTTCTCCTCTTTTTTTGATATATTCCTCTCATTTTTTTTATTTACGTTGTTTTTGAAATTCCAAAATCTCTACGTCAGTTACTCTAACTTTTTTCTTCCCTCATTATTTTTTATTTAGTAAACAAATCAATATCCATCGTTCTATTTACGTGGATTACATAAGCCTTTATCGATTATCATTATGAAAAAACCAAAAGAGTTAATATCGAACTTTACCATTGTGTAATTTTACATAATTTTACCTTTTATTTTGTGTAAAATACCCTATTTTATATTTTAGGAAAATTAAACTAAATCCATATAGAATTTGGTTATTTCTCTCTATACATATCAAACTTACAAAGAGCCAAACTCGTAATTTAGCAGGTTTGGGCTAGAATTTTTGGAACCCATTTAAAAACGAGACTTTTAAGCCCTGACCCAAAAAGTCTGTGACTCGTGAGGCTTGACTGAGCTGGGCTGGCCCGTGGACCTAATAAAAATATGTATTTAAAAAATATAAATATAAAAAGTATATGACACTAAAAATAACCAGAAGAGTATCTCAAGCTTAAAGTTTATTAAGCTCATTATATTAAAAGATCAACGTCTTAAAACATTAATTAATTTTTAAAATTTAATTATTCTTAATATTTAACTAAGTATTGCGTATGAATTATAGATGTAGATGAAAGTGAAGATGTTAAGACAATCTTCTCACAAGCAGATTCAAACGTGTTTGAAGAAGATGATGTGTTGGATATCCCATAAGCGTAATGGACATTCTCCTGAATAGTTTGTTTTGACTTTTAGTGAATGAAATATAGTCTTGTCTTTTACTTTTTTTAGTATTTATTGTGATATATTGGAACAGTATAAAAAGTTATTAAGTTTTGTGAAATTTTTCCAATAAGAATTTTTTAACTTTTAAATATTTATCTTTTTTTAGGTTAGAACTTAAAGAAAAAATATAAAATTATATAAAAATATAAGGCTACTTTGTGTAAAATATAAAAATATAAAAAATATAAAATTTTGAGCTCTCTTAACTTATAAGGCTACTTTGTGTAATTGTTTTTATTGGACAACGAGGATGACAAAATGTTAAAATATATAAAAAGCAAGTAAATTTCAAGTACTCTGAAGCAGGAAACGTTCCAATCCCCTCTCGAAAAATATTTAAGTACATCCCTAATGCACTTTATTTGCATGTGACACTTATAAACTGAAAAAAGGATATGTGGGAGAAAGAAGAGGAAGGGAGTAGGTTATAATTAAGTTAATTTAAGAAGTAACTTTTGAATTTCTTTTAATTCAGCATATAAAATTTACTATAAGGAAATATTAATTAAGTGAGGAACTGATTTTGGAGTTATCCGTAAGATCTGTAGGAGGAGAAATGGGAGTTGACTTGGTTATGTTATGAAAGGATAACAAAAACTGACTTTGTAGCTATTCATATTCATAAGATTAGCAGGAGGAAAAAGGAGAGTTGGCTTAGTTATGTTAAGAGAGGATAACAATTTTTTATTTATCTTCTTTGGGATTTGAAGGCTATGAATATATGAGAAAGAGAAGGAAAGACCAAAAAAAAAAAAATAGTAAAAATAAGCAAAGATAAAGAAGTGAAAAAAGACTGAGAAAGTTAACTGGGGGAACAAGGAAAATGACAAAAGAGAAAGGAACTTTAAAAAATGTCAAGGTAATGAGAATATTAAATTAAAATCTTTTTGTTTGCCTTTTCTTTATTTCAAAAAATAGATTAAAAGTATCTTATATTTTTATATTTTTATGAAAGTACGTAAAATAACACTTTCCTATAGGGTGATTAAATTCTTAAAATGATAAAAATAAAATTACTAGAAATCTTGAAAAAATAATTAAGATGGGGTCAAAATTAAGCGTCAATCAATATAGATTTTGAGAAAATAACTAAGATGGAAGAGTCAAAATTATTACTCAAATGCGTCGAATTTTGAGGTAAATATAAATTAGAATGATTCTTGATCCGACCACTTATTAGTAAAACATGATTTCATGAAACAATGTGACTAAATTAGCTGCCTACAATTTTCTCTTACATAAGAAGAGACAGTGAGGTGTCTGTCTCATTGACATGCATACCTGGCATTTCAAGTTACTTCTTGTAAAAAAAAAAAAAGGGTAAAATTTAAAAGTAATCAGATTTATAAATGATAATTGAAAAATAGTCATAATTTCAAAAGTATCGAAATTTACTCACTTTTTATGTAAAGATAAATCTGAACGAAAACACTGTTCAAAATCAGAAAATATTCCAGCATAATATACTGGAGTTTGAATTTTTTACAAGTGAATTTCCAGCATAATATACTGGAGTTCCAGTAGAATATGCATATACTGGAACTCCATTATAATATACTGAAATTTCAGCATAATATATTGGTCCAGCATAATATGTAGGAAGTTCATATATAGGTGCACCAATCTCCATTATATTACGCTGGAACTTTCCGTGTTGCAACAAAATAGTGGCTATTTTTCAATGACTTTGCAAACGCTGGCTATTTTTTAATTATCAGTCCGAAAACTGACTAGCCTCTGCTATTTTTACAGAAAAAAAAGAGCTTCTCATTTTAGCCGCAATTCTCAGCAAACATGGGCCCGCTCAAATTTTCCTTTCTCTAGGACAGTATCATAGCCCAATTCAAAATTTTCACACATAGCTTTTTAACTGCATTTGCAACCTTTTATCAATGCATTACAGTTATGTTCTTCCTTCTGCCAAATATTTGACTTTGCCAGTAAGGGCTGTTGCAATTTTATTAATATTAATTATTTTTTGTACTTGATTAATTATTTATTATTATCCATAAATAACAAATTCACGAGATCCCATATTTATTATCCGCAAATAACAAATTCAAGAGACCACGATAATCTGACAATGTCAAGACACAATATCTGCCTTCTTCTAAATAATTCTCATTTAATACATGAACTGAAATCGGTTTCTAACTATACATATTTTAATTTTCAGCAAAAAAAAAAAAAAAAAAGGATGTTTAGCCAACTTTAAACAAAAGATGCACCAAATATCCAAGGCCCAACATAGATTTTAGTTAAAATTGTGAAAGATAAGTTGCTCTAATTATATTCAGAAAAAATTTAAAAATTTATAAAACAAAACTACTCTTCTTAAAATTACAGAGAAACTACCGAACCAATAAAATTAATTTGATTGAAAAGGAATTGATGAGAATATTACACGGAAACTGTGGTGTGTCAAAGAAATTTGCATACAAGTTAAGGGACAAAGTATGTATTAGGCCAAAATTATTTTACCTTCTAATCTGTATTTAAGTCAAATAAAACGAGATGAAAATACAAACTAAATATTAGCAACATTTATGAGTTTATGATAAGGTTTGATTATATTATTGAGAGCTTTCATTCGTTGTGATGACCGATAGGACATTTTGAATTCTAGCCCTTATTTCGGTATTCTGAGACCACAATTAGCTCTATTTAGTATTTCTCGATTTGCGTGCGTAGTCGTATCTTTTTGCGAAAAGTTTTTATGTGAAAATTTGAAGAAAATATGAATTTTAATTTTAAAAATGATTTGAGTTGACGACAGTTAATATTTTGCTTAAACGGACCCGGATCAGTATTTTGACGATCCCGGTGGTCCGTATCGTGATTTTGGACCTGGGCGTATTATCGGAATTGAATTCAGAAGGCCCTAATGTCGCGACCCAAAACTAAACCTGTTGTGATGGCGCCTATCATGATACTAGGCAAGCCGACAACTCATACATACCAACACTTTCAAATTCAAAATATACTAAAACAGATCTAAATAAGTGAAAATATCATAAAACCAGATGAAAATGTCACAACTAAATACAGAAGTTCCCAAAATCCGGGTGTCACTGAGTACATGAGCTTCTACACAAATACATAGTCTGGTACACTGTCTAAGAAAGTAGAACTGAATAAATAAAACTGAGGGATAGGGGTGGAGAGTCAAGGTCTGTGGACTCCAAGGCAGCTACCTCAAATATCGCCGAAAACGACTAAAAACTCTGAGATAAACAACCACAGTGTCCGTAAACACCTGGATCTGCACACGAAGTGCAGGATGTAGCGTGAGTACAACCAACTCAGTAAGTAACAAGTCTAACTTTTGGGTTGAAAGCAGTGACGAGCTTCATAGGTACAGTTCAATTAAAGAAATACAGTACAGAAATGTAGGCATGCTTTCAAGTTCAACGGCTAAAGTTCAAACCGGTAAGGTATGTCAAGTGTGACTAAAATGAGAAATGATACATCTTGATATCTACATGTCAATTATGTATGCCAACTGTAATACAAAGCAGTGATGAAATCATATGCATACTCTCAGAGTGTCAATCACTCATTTCTCACATTCACTCAATCCTCACAGTCACTCATTCTTCACAGTCACTCCATCCTCACAGCCACTTAATCCTCCCCAATCGCTTGGCACTCGCACTCAGTAGGTACCTGCACTCATTGTCGGTGTGCAGACTCTAGAGGGGCAGATCTAGCCCAAGCGTTATAATAAACCAATCATGACATGAATCAATAAAGCATGCTGTGGCGTACAACCTGATCCCATAAATATCCTCACAATTAAGGCCTCGGCCTTACTCAGTCATCAATCTCTCTAGTCTCTCAGGCTCACAAGAATCATGATAATCAACCCAAACAATGATGATATGATGTATCAATAAATGGCAACAAAGACAGAGATATGATATGCAGATAATAGTTGTGACTGGGTACATAAATGCGAATTAAGCAAATAATTCAACATGTAACACGACCTCTGTGGGTCCCAACAGTACCAACATGTAGCTTAAGCATGATTTCTAACATGACTTGCAGCTCAATTCTCTAACACATGGAACATATATGGATAACGACAAAATTATTCAATTATACGGTTCCACTAATCGACCAAGTCATAATTTCTACGGTGCACGCCCACACTCCCGTCACCTAGAATGTGCGCCACCTCAACACCAATCACATAACAAGTAATTCGGGGTTTCATACCCTCAGAACCAAGTTTAGAAGTGTTACTTACCTCAAACCGTACAAATCTCTACTCCAATAAGCCCTCGCCTCGCGAATCGGCCTCCTAATTCCTCGAATCTAGCCAAAAACACTTCGATACGATCAACTCAAGCTATAGGAATCAATTCTATATAAAAATGCTAAGTTCTTAATTAAAAGTCAAAAAGCCAACTCAAAATTCGACCTCCTAGCCCACGTCTCATAATTCGATAAAAGTTATAAAATTCGGAAGTCCATTCAACCACGAGTCCAACCATACCAAATTTACCAAATTTCGACACCAAACCGTCACTCAAATCTCCAAATTTAACTCTCCAAATTTCTAGCCTCAAACTCCCAAAATACTACCTTAAAACACACAAACTAAGAAATTCATTGGGGAAACAATATTATTAAATAAAAATGATCACAAGTGACTTACCTCAAGAACCCCTCGAAATCCCTCTCAAAAATCGCCTTAGTCCGAGTTTGCAAAGTCCAAAATGATAAAAATCACGAAACCCTCGAATTTAACACTCTGCCTAGTGCTTTTACACCTGCGAGCAAAATCTCTGCACCTGCAAAATCGTTTTTGCGATAAAAGTCCCACTTCTATTGAAGTCACTTAAGTCCCTAGGGTCTGCACCTGCGGAAGCGCTTCTGTGACCCTTTGTGCGCTAATGTGAAGCTAACACATCCCTCCATTCTCCGCATTTTCGGAGCCTTTCTCGCAGATGCGGATGACCCCCGTACCCGCGTCACACCCCAGGCCAGCCCAACCCCGCTTCTGTGCCACATAAGCTGCACCTGCAGCGTTGCACCTGCGGCTAATCCCCTCGTAGGTGCGATTACACTAGAAGGAAAATTCCAGCAATGCTTCAAATCCATCTTTTGTTCTGTTAACCATCTGGAATCCAACCGAGGCCCCTAGGACCTCAACCAAGCATACCAACAAGCCCTAAAACATCATACGCACTCGCTCAAAGCGTCAAATCACATCAAACAACATTAAAATTATGAATCGCGCCTCGATTCAAGCCAAATGAACTTATGAACTTCTAACTTCTACATACAATGCCGAACCTATCAAATCAAGTCCGATTGACCTCAAATTTTACGCACAAGTCATAAATGACACAACGAACCTACTCCAACTCTCGGAACAAAAGTACGAGCCCGGTAACTATAAAGTCAACTCTTGGTCAAACTTCTCAATTTTCAAAGCTTCTAATTTTCTAACTTTCGCCATTTCAAGCCTAAATCAATCACGGACCTCCAAATCACTATCCGGACACACTCATAAGTCAAAAATCACCCAACAGAGTTATCAGAACCATCAAAACTCCACTGCGGAGCCATTTACACATAAGTCAACATCCGCTCGATATTTTCAACTTAAGCTTCCAACCTTGAGACTAAGTGTCTCAACTCATTCCGAAACATCCCCGAAAATGAACCGACTACCCCCGCAAGTCACACAATGACAATTGAGCATAAAATAAGCAGTAAATGGGGGAACGGGACTACAACACTCAAAACGACCGGCCTGGTCGTTACACCTAACTTGATTTGACGTGAATTTTTGAAAACTAGTAATTTGAAGATTTAAAAAATTCTTAAGTTTGACCGTAGGTTGACTATATGGCTAATGAGTTCGGATTTTGGCTCCGAAACTTAGTATAGATTCATTTTATTATTTAAAACTTGTCTGCAAAATTTAATGCAAAACGGAGTTGATTTGATAGGATTCAGACGCTCGGTTGTGAATTTGAAAGTTTTTGAGTTTTTTTAAAAACTTCATGCATTTTGATTTTTGATTCGTAGTTCTAGGTGTTATTTTGATGTTTTGATCGCGCGAGCAAGTTCATATAATATTATTACACTTGTGTGCATGTTTGGTATAGAGCCCGAGGGGCTTGGGTGAGTTTCGGACATGAGTCAGATGAGTTTGAATAGTGCAAAGGTTGCTAGTGCAATACCAGTTCTGGTGTCTGTTGCAGATCCCTCGCTTTTGCAAACAAGAGTTCGTATTTGCGAGCATGGGCTGGGCTGAATGAACCTAGCATTTGCGATGAAAATGTTCGCATTTTTGAACAGTCAATGGTGGCATTTGCGTTCTCAGAGTCGCATTTACGAATCAGTATACTCTTGACTTATCTTCGCATTTGCGTAGAAGCTTACCGCATTTGCGAAGGTGGGTTGTTCACATTTGTGAGCTAAATTTCGCATTTGCAACATCTGGCTTCTATAATAGGGTTCGCATTTGCGACCCTTGTCTCGCATTTGCAATGCGAACAAGACTTCGCAATTACGACATCTGTAGCTGGGTAAAAGAGGGGAAAAACGGGACTTAGCTTATTTTAAGCCATTTCTCAACCCTAAACACTCTAGCAATTTTCCAAAAGACTTTTCTTCTCAAATTTATTGGTAAGTGACTTTAATCCATTTTCTTTCAATTACCCATTACTTTCATGAAATTTGAACATCAAATTAAGGATTTCCACGGTAGAAATTAAGGATTTGGTAGCATTGAGAATTTTTGTAAAATTGAGATTTAGACATCAAATTGAGGTCGGATTTCGAAAAAAATCACATAACCAGGCTTGGGGTGAATGGATAATCGGGTTTTGATCCAAACCTCGGGTTTTGACCAAGTGGGCCCAGGGTTGATTTTTGTTGACTTTTTCAAGAATGATCAAAATTGGACCTTTTTCATTGATGAGTAGTTGCTAAAGCTTATTTTGAACCACTTGATTGATAATTTGCTAGATTTGGCTGGTTTGAAGGTTTGTTCAAAAGGCAAAGCCATGGTTGGTTGACTTCTTTGATTGTGGAGCAAGGTAAGTATCGTGGTTAACCTTGACTTGAGGGATTAAGTCTTGTTGCTCTATTTGCTACGTGTTTTTATGTGTGGAGTCAATGTATATGTAAGGTGACGAGTCCTTATGCGTTGTCATTGTGTTAAAGCATGCAGGTGGAACTTGTTTCTTTATATTATACAGTTCCATTAATTGAGTTACCCATGTTTAGGTTAGGTTATTACTCCTATGATTATTCGTTCCGTATTTACTGCTTATTTTAAAGATGCTGAGTACTTTTGAAGTTTGATATCATGGCATCATATTTAAAGTTAAATTATTTTCCCGCATTATATATTATTCGCATTCATATTATTACATGGTGAGGATGAGAGTAAAAGCACGAAGGGTGATGCCGTACCATTTCATTCATATTGTTACATGGTTAGGATGAGAGTAAAAGCACGAAGGGTGATGCTGTGCCATTCTATTTATATCATTGCATGGTGAGGATGAGAGTAAAAGCACGAAGGGTGATGCCGTGCCATTATAACCATACTATTGCATGGTGAGGACGCGAGTAAAAGCACGAAGGGTGATGTCGTGCCATTTCAATATCATTGATTTCACCGATTTTCGGTTTTGGTGATTTACTTGGTTGTTTCGTGATTTCATATTTTCCGTATTTACTATATCTTCCCCTTTTCCCATGTCCCCTCCCAATTAATATCTTATCATTCTTTATCATTATTGCTGCTTTATATACACTTGTACAGGTTTATTTTACGTAGGTGTCTTGTCATAACCTCGTCACTACCTCATCAAGGTTAGGCTCGACACATACGGAGTATATTAGGTCGATTGTTCTCATATTATACTTCTGCACTTCTTGTGCAGATACTGGTATTGGTCATAGCGGCGCTCAGTAGCTTTCTGCTTGGATCCAATTGCAGTAGGAGACTTGATGTATAGTTGTACGGTGTCCGCAACCCTGAACTCCCTTTCCCTTCTATCATTACTGTTTTATTAAGTTTCAAAACAATTGTACTTTGTTCAAACCTTATTTGTAGTATTCTAAATGCTCATATATTTGTGAATCCAGGTTTTGAGATATGTTTAGATGTTGTTGTCCAGTGTTGTATAACTATGCTTTAGACTTTCATCATTATTATTGTTAATGTTTTGTTTTCAACCGTTAAAATCGGTTAATTATCTATTTCACGTCGGCTTGCCTAGCAAGTAAATGTTAGGCGCCATCACGGTCCCGAGGTTGGGATTCTGGGTCGTGACAAGTTGATATCAGAGCACTAGGTTGTTTAGGTCTCACGAGTGAGCAACCTTAGTAGAGTCTGGTGGATAGGTAGGGAGACGTTTGTACTTATCTTCTAGTGGCTACGGAGTTTTAGGAAAATCTCACTTCTTTCTTTCCCTATCGTGTGGTTTTATTCTATCATTGATGTTTGAATCATTCCATTCTTTTTCTCTCGCAGATGGTGAGAACACACACAACATCTACAGACGGGTAGGAGCCGGAGCCTCTTGTTGCAACCACTACCAGAGTAGTGGCCGATGCCGAGGTCGAGCTAGAGGCCGAGGCAGAGCTCAGCCTAGAGCTCGAGTAACAGCACCCATAATGGAGCCTCAGATTGATTATGAGGAGGAGATCCCAGCTTAGACTGCACCAGTCGGACCCACTCAGGTTTCGGAGGGATTTATAGCCACTCACATCCTTCAAGACGCACTAGTCCATTTAGTGGGCCTTATGGAGAGTGTGGCCCAAACCGGTGCATTTCCGATGGCACCAACTACCTCTCAGGCTAGGATAGAAGCATAGAATCCCGCTACTCACACTCCATAGCAGATGGCTCCCATATATCAAACTCCAGCAATCCAGCCAGTTGGGGTAGTTCAGCCGGTTGTTACTGCACAGACTGGGGAGAGGCCCGCGATATCTACGGAAGGATTGTTGAAATTGGACAAGCTCACAAAGTTCTTCCCTATCCACTTCAGTGGTGCACCTTCTAAGGACCCACAAGATTACTTAGATCATTGCCACGAGGTGTTGAGCATCATGGGTATTGTTGAGACTAATGAGATCGACTTTGTAGTGTTCCAGATGATCAAATATGCCAAGAAGTGGTGGAGAGATTATGTACTGGCTAGACCAGTTGGTTCACCTTCACTTACTTGGGATCAGTTTTCACAGCTATTTCTGGAGAAGTTTATTCCTTCCACTCTGAGAGAGAAGTACCGCAAGCAGCTTGAGCGCCTTCAGCAGGGTAGCATGACCGTTACCCAGTATGAGACTCGATTTGCGGACCTAGCTCGCCATGTAGTTATCTTATTCCCTACTGAGAGGGAGAGAGTGAGTAGATTCATTGATGGACTTACTTTCAGTATAAGGCTACAGATGGCCAAGGAGACCGGAGATAACATTTTTTTCAGAGGGCCGTAGAGATTGCTCAACGGGTCGAGATGGTTCGTGGTCAGGAGAGGGGGGCGGTATTTGATGAGAGGCCTCGTCATTTTTGGTGGTTTCAGTGGTGCCTCATCTGGAGGCAAGGGTACTTTTAGTAGAGACTATCCTCCCAGGCCGTTTCAATCAGCGCTTCAAGCATCCCACGGTGCTTCGGGTAGTCATGGTCCTTATGTATCTCATCCCGAGCAGTTAGCCTACAGTGCATCATCAGCTCCTATAAGTGCACTTCCGATCAAGAGTTATCAGGGTGGTTATCCAAGTTGACAGGGCTAGTAGTCGCAGCAGTCGAGGGCTCGTTATACTTGTGGGGATCCGAGGCACCTTTCTAGATTTTGCCCCAGGTCACATAGTAACATGCCACAATAAAGTTCTCGTGCCATGGTTCCTGCACCGGTTTCTTCACCGCCCACTCAGCCAGCTAGAAGGGGGTCAGGCTGCCAGAGGTGGAGGTTAGGCCTAAGGGTGGCTATTGGTCCGGTTCTAACCGGACCAGACCGGTTCGGACCGGTTAGAACCGGACCAAATAACGTGTGGGGGCTGGGGGTCCGGTGGCGACACGGTCCTACGCTTTTCGACCGGATGGACCGGAATTTTTTTTGTCCGGAACCGGACCGGTTCGCAGCAGCCTTCCTCCTTTAATTTATAGTCGTTGGCCAACGGCTCTATTGATGAAATAGCCATTGGGCAACGGCCAAAAACGGCTATTTGCAGCCCATAACCACCCCATAACCACCCTAACTATTTTTTCTTATAAATACCCCATTATTTCATCATATTATTCACAAAAATCATCAAACTCTCTCTAATTCTCTCAAAATCATCTATAATATTGCTATTTTGTTACATTGGCTACTTGTGTAAATCTAAATTCCACATATTTGGTTATTATTTATCAAGTTTTACTTGGAGTTGCTAACTTGCTATCAATTGAAGCTTCAAGTTTCAACTTCATCTCAATTATACGGCTATATTGGTTGGTCGTTCCTATCTCTACTCTTTAATTATATTTTTGTGATATATTTATTTTATTGGTTGGTTATTTTATTTGCTTATTGCTATAAATTATAATTATGTCTCAAAGAGGTTCAATTGGAACTAGTAGTGGGAGGCGGGCACGTGGTCGTTCGGGAAATAAGGGTAAAGGAATTATTGGTAGTTCTAATCAACACATAGAGGAAAATGAATATTATCATGATTTTAGCTCCTTTAATCCTATTGATTCACAAAATGTAGAAGCGGAATTTAATTATGAAACTGGGGTTAATTTAGAAGAACAACGTGAATTTGAGGCTAGTCCACCTGAAGTTCAGTCCGACTTGCCTCCTCCCGTACCTCCCACTAGAGCCCTGGTTCAACGTAGGGATAGATCTGAGGTTTGGGAATTTGTACAGAAGAACAAGGAAAATCAGACGGCTATTTGTGGTCTTTGTGGACATGTGTGGATGTTTAGAACTGGGGGTAATGAAGGTGGGACGGGTAAAATTAGAACTCACTTATTAAAAAAACATCCCAAGGAATGGTCAAAGCGGGCGGGGGGTATTTATCTTGGAACCGAGCATGGGGGGTAGCACATGACGCATCCTCGGGTATCCAAACTAAATATAACCCTACAACAGGAGGAATTCTTAGTTACGATAAACAAAGGGATAGAGAAAATATTGCTAAACTAGTTGCGGTAGAGGGTTTGCCTTACAGTTTTCCTTCTTCTACTGGTTTTGTTCGATATATCCAAGCTACATATAATCCTTCCTTTAAAGGTTTTCCAAGAACAACCGTAAAAAATGATATTATAAAATTTAAAAATGAATATAGAGATTATTTAAGATATTTATTTGATAACTTTGACACTAGAGTATACCTTACTACTGATACGGGTCGTTCTACCAATAACTGCGATTATATTACTGTTATTGTTCATTGGATAGATCCTGATTGGGTCTTCCAAAAACGTATAATTGCATATAAAGTAGGTTATGAACCACATACGGGAAATTATATTTCCAAAACTGTTTCATCAGTTTGTCGTGCTTATTGTTTGACTAATAAAGTTTTTAGTATTACAGTAAATAATGCTACGAACAACACAGAAGCACTTAGAAATTTAAGACCTATTTTAATAGTAATAGAATGTGAATTTTATAAGTACTCTGATTTGTAACGGAATGTGAAAAGAAATTCCGCTTATTCGAATAGCTGCTATATAGCTAATAATTTTACTACTTCAAGTTCATGCACAATTCAAAACTATTAAATAAAAAAAAATCAAAGAAAGGATATAACGTAGTTTTAGGTTCGGATATTTCAAAAGAATTCAAATTTTTGGGGAATTAAAGTTTTCTAAAAGAAAAAAAAGCTTTACTCTAGAAATATTAAATCTTCAAAAGTTATTTTGCTGAATCAAAAAAAAAAAAAGTAAATAGCTTGTGAAACTTAAGTAATTGAATGATGAAATTGAAATCAATTTTATGTTACATGCTGATTGAGATAATTGAGTACTTTTATGGGATAGAGTTTCTTCCTTTATTAAATCGTAAATAAGATTAATAATTAATCATTTCATGAACTTAATTATACCTTTTAATGGTATTTTATAACTAAAATACAAATGATAATATAATATAAAATATTGATACTGATTGAGATAAAATATACACGTAATTCGCGTACCTTAAAACTAGTCAAACAAAAAAGTAGAAAAGAAACAGAAATACAAAGTTGTGAGACTGGAATATAGGTACTATTTCCAAAAAAATAGTTCATTGATGAGGATCCATTCAACAAAAATATACGCATTATTATTTCGCCAGTGAATTTTGGGAAGGATAGTGTTTACGTAAATCTTATAGAGAGGTTGTTTCCAATAAACTATGTGGCTCAGGATGAGGATCCACTCACTTATCAAAACTTAGAGGATGCACTTCACACATTTTGAAACATTAGGGACCAAACAAAACCTTAGGGAACAATTTGAGAGGCGGTATTTTCGTTCGCCCTTTCTATTAAAGCCCGATAAACATAGCACTCTTCCTCTTCACAGAGCTAGGGTTTTGTATCAAAATGGCGACTCGCTATCTGACTCGTTCTCTACTCACTGCATTCACTCGCTCATACACCTCTCTTGCGCCGTCGAGCTCATTATCTTCTTTCTCTCTCCTCCGCCTGCGACCCCTTATAACTCTCGCCGCCAATCTAAAAAACGCCTCTCCGCCGCCGACGCCTTTTGCTGTTCGAGGGTTTGCCACTCGACAGACGTCATCGTCTCTCAATGACCCGAACCCTAACTGGTCAAATCGACCCCCGAAGGAGACGATTTTGCTTGACGGTTGTGACTTTGAACACTGGCTTGTTGTGATGGAGAAGCCCGAAGGTGACCCCACTAGGGATGAGATTATTGATAGTTACATCAAAACTCTTGCTGCTATTGTTGGAAGGTTTGACTCAGTCCGCTGCTTTTAGTTTCTTCTCCTTTTTTATAAACCAACAATTTATTGGGAGTGAAAAGCTACACTTTGCAAATATGGTAAAAAAAAAAAAATCCTGATTATAATTTTTAGGAGTACTGTTTTATTATTTTAGCTTCTGTCAATTTTTTACTTGTTATATTATGTGCTGTTACGCTTACTTGTTAGTGTAGTTGCTAATCCAGCCCAATTTCGTTTATGTGCTACCTTTAGTTCAATGATAAAATGGGTCGGATTCTATAGAAGCAAACCTATGGGCTTAAGGAAAAATATAAAAAAGAGAGGAACATAGTCTTATTAAATACATATGATGTAGAAAAACCAGATATCATAATGTATAAAATAATGTGTCCAGGCTGACATGCCCTCATCCTAATAGTTTTTTTTTTTAAATAAAACATTTCTACCAAAACAAGGAGAACTTCGTGTCACAAATTTTACTCCATGTCATTTGCTTGTGGATAATGCTTTATAAAAATGACATTTTCTGACAAACTAGGGAAATAACTTCCAGGATAGTCATTTTCCTTTTAGGATGTCCCAAATTCTATGCCATATCTCTTTGTTTCAATCAACCCTTGACACCACACATTTATCCCTGTACTATATATTATTGCTTCGGGGACTATCCATGTTAACTAATCTTATATCCAACAAGGTTATTCCATGTGAATATTTTCCTCCATACCTAATACACCAAAACAACCTAGTTTAGTTGATATCAATTGTGATAAATAGCTTGATGAGAAATAGAATAGGAGGAGGAAAACGCCTTGCGGTTATACTTCTATTTGGAAATGTGTGCCTTGTGTGTGAACCGGTGCTCTAATAGTGCTAGAGAAGTGGTTGGCATGTTAAGTAGCTGGAAAGAATGATTAGTTTATTTCTATGGATGGTTTTGTATTAATTGCAGCGAGGAAGAAGCAAGGATGAAGATATATTCTGTCTCAACCAGGCATTACTATGCTTTTGGTGCCCTTGTATCAGAAGAACTTTCGTACAAACTAAAAGGTAATTCGGTTGTTGATGTGCTCTCTCTCTATATATATAAATATGTGTATGTGTGTGTATCTCTCTCTCACACACACACACCTCTTTTTGTATTTTGTGATGGTGTATGAAAGGTAAAGATGTGGAAGTTCTAATCACTTATTCCTTCCATTCATGTGCAGAGCTGCCCAGGGTTCGTTGGGTGCTTCCTGATTCCTATCTGGATGTTAGAAACAAAGATTACGGAGGTAAGCAGTTCCATGTTTCTGAATGCTATCATCTTTCTGTGTCACTGTTAACTTGGCTTTTTCAGGCTACATGAATGTTATCTTTGATTGTCACACTTGGTATGATATTAGGATAGCTTTTCAAATTTTTACTTGAGTAGTATCTGTTATGTGGATGAATAGTAATATGTTGTTGCTTCTAGGCTTCAGAGAGCTTTTTTTTTCATTTCATTCTTCTACCAATTAGCTTCAAGTAGAAAAGAGATAAAAACATCATGTATTTAGAAAGTTAGGATTGGATGTTTGACTCAACTCACTAGTTTCATTTGTGATGTGATCAACACATAGGCGTGTAACATTCATGCCATTAAACTTGGATAAGTTTTGCAGTATTTGTTTCAAAATGAAAAGCAAAAAAAAAAAAAAACCTAGGTTATGTTTCTTGGTATATGTTTTCTCACTGCTTACAGAAAAGTTGGAGATCATCTGCTAAAAATTTAATGAATCGGCCCCCTTTTTCTCCAACGACATGTATTACTATGGCATGCGGCTGCAGATGTTTGCAACTTCAACTAGAGTTGTTTTACATGTCTTATCTTGTTGCTTGCGAACTAGGTCATGCGTACCAGCTATTCTACTTACAGTGAATTTTGCTAATATTAGACCACTGTAATGTGTTGCAGGGGAACCTTTTATCAATGGGCAGGCTGTACCTTATGACCCTAAGTACCATGAGGAGTGGGTGAGAAACAATGCTCGTGCTAATGAGAGAAACAGGCGAAATGACCGACCTCGTAATTTTGATAGATCCAGAAACTTTGAGAGAAGAAGAGACATGCAGACTAACCAAAACAGTCAGAACCCTGGATCCAACATGCCATCGGGGGGGCCTCCCAACATGAGGAATCCACCGCCCCCCAACATGGGCGGGATGCAACAACCTAACATGGGCGGGATGCACCAGCCAGGAATGGGAGGTCCACCCAACATGGGCGGGATGCACCAGCAGGGCATGGGAGGTCCACCCAACATGAGCGGGATGCACCAGCAGGGCATGGGAGGTCCACCCAACATGGGCGGGATGCACCAGCAGGGCATGGGAGGTCCACCCAACCCAGGCAGGATGCACCAGCTAGGTATGGGAAGGCCACCCCATGGGAGCGGGATGCAGCAGCCAAACATGCCTCCCAACACAGGAGGTGTGCCACCAGCAAACATGGGTGGAGGGCCTACCCATAACTATGGAGAAGTGCCAAAAAATGCACCCAATTTCCAATATAACAGCGGATCAAACAGTGGAGGCACACCTTACCCAACAGGTCCAGGACCAAACCAGAGCTACTCTCCTAATCCATCTGATGGAAACTCGTATCAGAATCAAAACTTGCCTGGAAGAGATATGCCCCCTCCATATTACCAGTAAGCAGATGTAGATAATAAGTATGAAGTTCTTAATGCTAGGGTTTTATTTTGCGAAGTAATGTACCTTCTTATGTTTCGGTAGCACAATTTCATCACAATGGTTGGAAATGCAAATGATTACATATTGAGTGCTTTACCAAACATAATTCATATTTATTTTAAGTGCCATCGCCTTATTAGAATTGCTATATTCACTTCACTGTGGTTGCCTTTTTGGCCTGCCAGGGCCTTCATGCTATACAAGCCTTTAACTCTCAAGGCTTAATTGCAGATAGAACGTACTCTGTCAATGGAAAGCACCTAATAACAATAACTCTTCTAGGTATATGCGGACTTCTGCTCAATAGAAGCTACATTACCATTCAAGATTAAGAGCAGAGGTTAACACTATAGTCTATAGGCGACAATAGTTGCTCGTGTAAGAAGCAATAATAGAGCATAAGATTAGGTTCCAATTTCCTTTTAAAGCTCCAAATATGAGGTTTTCAAATGTCACAATAAACAATGGTCCTTTGCATAGTACTCTATCTAGTAAGTGCTACTAACATAGCTAGGCAAACAATTACTAGAAGACCTCTATCATTTCTTCTTAGTTGAACTTTGAGCAGGCACGACATAAGACTACTGAAATTGTAACATTAGGGAATAAACTAATTTGAACTCAAACAAATCCATGAGGAGATGCATAGCTGAGTCCAATCCAACTTTTTCGCAACTTGAAGGTCACAGAGATGGACAACTCGATGCCTTCACGTTTTTCTCTTTACCCTTTTTCGCCGATGCTAAACCTGAAATCGCAGATTCTGACGTGAGAGTTCTCTCCAAGCGATGTGGGATAGTCACTATAAGGTCGTATATTGATTATTGAAACAGTAATGTAAAAAAAAGGGATGTAAATATAGGATGAGATAAAGAAAATTAAGTATAACTAATCTTTCCAAACATAGACAAAGGGCCACAAAACTCAGAAGAATTCCGTTGCAGCTGAAAGCATCAACAGATGAGGCATATCTGCAACATAAGTGAAAAGCGATGATTACCTTGTTTTCTATTCAGTTGTTCCTATTACAATCAGTAGTCACTCCTGAGTTTTATGTTTAGAGAAAAGGTCCACAACCTACAAAAGATTTAATTTTCCTGAAAAAATGAAGTAAAACACTATATTAGTGAATGAATTGAGAAAGTAGTTTTTTGGTTCATTCTGAATCCACTGGTAAACTGCAGGATTAGGCCTCTGCTGATATTTCAACGGATATAGAGGATGCAATACTAAAGGTTTTTCCATTCACAACCTCTGTTCTCTTTTTGGCAACACGAATCTGATCTGCAAGTGAAACAGTATTTTGTATTTGTGCTCTCTTTATGAACCCTACATCAAGTCTTTCCCAAGCTCGCCAATGTTCTCTGCAAACCTGGCTGGGCGTGGACTTCTTCTTCTGAATCTGTGAACATACAGGAGATGGTCAGTTTAACACAAACAATGCACCAACATGAGATGGTCAGTTTAACACAAACAATGCACCAACATGCCAACTTTTTAGCTGTAGAAGAAGCTGTGAACATACAGGATATGACATCAGTTATGAAACACAAATAATGCACCAAAATCGCAACTTTTTAGCCGCACTCACATGTGGAATGGAATTCGTTTCAGATTATTTTCCATTTCAGTGCTAACTTGAGCATGATAAAAAGTTAAGCAAAAAGTTCAAATTTTGATGTTTGAGAGAATATAATCTCTGACTTTATTTTAGAGACACGTAATTTCTTGGAATAGCCAAAGCAATAGGAATTAATTTGGGGTAGCCAGCAAACAAAATAAAAGGGTTTTCCAAAATTTCTGAAATATGAATTTGTCAAAAGTTCTGGAGAAGCCATGCACTCCTACACCACTCGTGTCCGCCCGTAGTTATCTCCATAATTAGGCAATGATCTGTAATATGTTATCTTCTAAAAATGAAAGTTGGCAAAAATTGATTTACGTGAGTAAACCATATTCAAGCATATTTTAATATCAATGTTAAAGCAAGGTTTTGTTGAGTTTTGACCTTCACTAATTTAGCCTTGAGTTTCAATTCTTCAGCAACAGCTAGCTCTTCTTTCTCTTGCTTTGAGCGTCTCCTCGGTCTGTTTATTTTTCCTTCAACTTTTTGTTTTTCTTCTCGTTCTTTTCTCCTTTGAGCTAGTCTCTGCATCTTTTCTGTCTTTATCTGTGCTGCTCTCTCAGCTCGTATGCGTGCCATTTCTTTTGCCTTGGCCTTTTCTGCAGCCGACTGAAGCTGTTCGAGAGCTATCTCTCTCTTAATCTTGTCATAACTGTCCCATTCTAGTTCTTCTTGGTCACTCCCACCTGCCTTAGCAGCATTTGCAATGCTTTCAGCCCATGACTGAAAGAATTTCTCTCTTGACCTTTTCCATTTTAAGCGATCCCCCCACAGTTTTCTCAGAGATGTGCGTATTCTTATCTTGGTCTGATTGCTGCAAAAGAGAGCTATTATTGACTTCCAGATTTAAGTTAAAAAAGTTTAATTTGCATGTTATCCTTTGTGGTGAACTACTATTCATGCTGCAGTTATAGTATTGTCAAATAATTCCTACCATTCAATATTAGAGTAAAGAGAATGATTTCTGGCAATACTAGTAACTTTCACAAAGAAGATCATGACACCTCACACTAGTATGGGTCAGGAAGAGACCCTGTACTAAAGAACTTCTAAAATTTCAAAACAGGGTCTCAAAAGTGCCTAAAATACATTTTTTATTGGTAAAAGTGCCTAAAAGAAATTTAAAATGGAGCGGACTATTGTCTGGTAACTAATTACAAAGCCACCACGCAACCTATGCATAGTATGAACGTGAAAATTTGAAATAGCCATCATCTAAATTCACTTTATTTGCAATCTATACGGCTTAGCAGGAGCATGTATTCCTAGCTGATCTATTATGTCTAGTTGTATACACAGTTATCTGAAACAGGGTGCAAGTCTACTGAAATGTTGCCTCTTGGACTTAAAGGGAGCCTTAAAAGTCTAATATCCTGCTATTCCTCTGTCAAGCTCTCTTATCTTGCTTCAAGCCTACTCATTCTGTCGTTTCTTGGTGGAAATATACATGTTTGTGCACTTTGATTTCCGTGCTACAGAAGACTTTCCAGCTTCCACTGTAGTTGGATTATGAAGTGGGAGTAGCTAAGCCTGCTGATCGTACTTTTTGTTGTTATAACAGAGCAGGGATGGCAACGGGGCAGAGCAAGGGCAGGGCGGGGCAGGGCAAACTTTAAAACGGGGCAGGGCAGGGCAAACTCTAAACGGGGCAGGGCAGGGCAAACTCTAAATGGAGCGGGGCAGGGTAGGGTAAAACTTAAATTTTGAAGAACTTTAATGGGGCAGGGCAGGTTTGGGTCTGGTTTGCCGGCTAAAATCAGGCTATTAACCGCGAGATGCCTGAGTATAGCATATATAGGCTATTACCTATTCAGCCAATAATCAATACAAAAAGGATGATCAATCACAGCCCAGTACAGGTTTTCTGCTTTATTACCTAAGTTTTGATTTAATCATTTTCTGATTAGCAATAATTGCCTTTTGATTTGTGTTCTTTGGAAAATTCAATTGAAAACTGATCAAAAATTGAACTATTTGGCCTAAAGATTGGTTTTTTATCATTGCATGCATCTAAAGATTTGATTTTTATTTTCTTGATCTTTATTTCTTGCTATGCATGTTATTGAAATTATTGATTTTTTCTTTTTTTTTTTAGAAAAAAAATGAATTGTTGATGGGTCGTGTGGGTGCTGTTTTATTTGATAGTTTAATTTTTCTGAATCAGGGTGTTTTTCTAGGAGGTCTCTAGTGTACCAGCAATTGTAGACATCATCTTTTGGGGTTGTTACCATGGATCAGTTAAGTGGTCTCACATGATGGTTAATATATACTATGTTATAATCAAAATCTTAATAACATGGGTTTCAAATTTAGTTTTTTCCTTTCTTTCATTAGCAATATAAAACTAAGAGGCTGATTAAACTGGAGGCCATCCTTTCCGGTCTACAAAATTTGAATTGTCTAAGGGCACACTAATTTAGAATAAAATAAAAAGATAGAAATTAAGATAGAGCACTGCAAGTGGGATAAGAAAACAAAAAAGGATAGAACAAAAAATTCAAATTGGGCAGGGCGGGGCGGGGCTTAACCGGGCGGGCGGGGCAAAATTTTCAAAAAATGCTAAATGGGGCAGGTCAAAATCTTAGAGCATCAAGGCCCCTGCCCTACTCCATTTGCCATTCCTATAAACAGAGACTATTTATCACCTTTTCTTCATTTGCCCCTGCTACAATGACGACTTGCAGCAGATGCTGCAGCTATGTGATGCATAGAGAGCCTCTGAAAAACTACCGTGCAGTCTATTCATCAAGAAAAAGGGAAAAAACCTATCATGCAGTCTGTGTCTATTATATCTGGTCAGAAATGACACAAGAGGAGGTTACAAAGCTCTGGTAAGCCAGCTGAAATTGTTTGAATAGATGTATCATTAGCAATAAAAATAACTGTGGCTGGTCGGAAGCACATGCAGAAGCAAGAAGAACAAGGAGCGATCTGTTGGAACTTTAAGCAAAATATACTTGCTCAATATAGTGGTTTTAATGTTATCTTTCTTTGCCAAGGGTATGCAGTAATATCTTCAGCTTGAACTTTATAGAGAGAGAGAGAGTCTTATGAAAGCTGGCACATACCACACAAAGACATAAGTGACTTAAGTTAGTCGTCCCCTGCTAGGCTGTTATAGTTCCTCAAGATTGTCCAAAATCCTGAAATTCAAGCTATAACTAACCTAACTCTTACACGCTTAAACAAAGCCGTGAATGTTATTTATTTCTTAGCAAAGTAAACGCGACCTAATACTTTGAGCCTTTACTTTCATTACACCTACCAAAAATCATAAACATTTCAGACTATATGGTAGCAGACTTGAATGTTTAATCAAGATGCAATGAAATATAAATACAGAAATGCGTACAGCTTCCAATTATAATAAAGATGAGATGGAGAAGTACCTAAGAACGCGTGGACATTCAGACATCTTTAGTCTTACCTGAAAATAGATAAAATGTATTTCAGGAAAGGAAAATGATATCGATATACATGTATATATAAATGTATGTATATGTACCATATAGTCAGTACACTATCATGCTGCCATTGTGATTCTCTATGCAGCAGAACCAATGGTTTGAGGTAACCAAAAAAACAATGGGAAAAAAGTAAAGGAGCAGTGAATGATATTGTGGTCTTTCATTTGCATGTATAAACTCCAAAGCAGAACCAAAAGTAAAAACAGTTTGGAGATATAGAATATATGTGAATTAAACAAACTAAATATTTTTCTTTATTCGAAAAAGACTGCATGTTTTACACCTATATCAGAAGTAAATGAAGGACATATCATACAATTGATTCTTACATGACTTCACCTTGGGATCACTCAGAGCTTCTTTGGTTCTCTGTCTGATCTTTTCACGAGTCTCTGCAAGGTGCTGCAGAGTAGTTAAACTACACAAATATATGTAGTAGAAACTAACACATCATCCTCCATATAAAACCTACCTGGACTGTGTTTTCTGCCTTTGTTCCATGGCACTTTTCCTCTGTTTGCTAATCCAATCTTTCTTCTTCTTTCTGCTTCCTTTTCCTTACTATCCTCGCAGTCAAAACCCTTGTCTGTGTTGGAATAATCCTTTTCTCGAAAGTCTTCAGCCAAAACTTGCTCCTTGTACATATCAGCACTTTGTTTTCTTGCATTACACCTCATTAACTGCAACACCTCCGCCGGACCATTTCTAGCATAGAACAATTTACACGAGTCTTCTCCTTTGGATGAAATTGAAAGGACAGATGATCCGGAGTTGTTCTGAACCACAGATGCATGAAAAATTGACTTGGATATGCTCAGTCTACTTCGTGTACACTCACCGACACAAACCGAAGTTGGGGAGAGAAAAGTGCTATGCGTAGTATTGATAGGAAAGTGGTGAGGAGATAATTTCCTAAGGAATAAACAAATAAATAAATCAGAGCTGCTTCCATTTGATAAATAGCATTAATTAGGCAACATGCAACGAAAGGTCAAGTCTTCTAGTGTGAAGCCAAAAGAAAAATACATCCGCTGTCCATTTCTTGTTAAACAACATTATTACTATCAAGGTAACAAAGCAACCAAAGGTTAAGTCTCCTAGTGTGAAGCCAAAAAGAACAATACATCCCCTGTCCATTTCTTGTTAAACAACATTATTACTATCAAGGTAAGAAATCACCTCTTGAACATAATGTTATACAAGAGTCTTGTGGTGTCTACTAAAACTAGGAAGTTAGGCTCCAAATGAATTGTCTTACCTTCTGAGGGAAAAAGCAGAACATGTACCAAATGATAAATTGAGTAATCAGTTAAGTAATTGTTAAAACTGATGGAGGACTAAACATTTATTAAAATAACACTCATGCAGAACCCAAATGATCGATCGGAATATGAATCATAATGGGAAAAAAGGATAGGGAAAAGAGAAACAACGATACAGCTCGGCTCAGAATTTCAGATACATGAAACAAAAGCAAAAACTGATGAACGCAAAATTGAGGCATTGGTATTAGAAAGGCCCATTGGGAGATATCACCATTAGTGGAAAATTTCTTATGCTCAAGTAATTTACCAAGTGCCTCTTTCTCCTAATTCCCGCCATAAAACGTGGTGTCATTCATTTACAATTTACAAATGAGTTCAACTGTATAAAATCCAGATAGAATAATTGAGGTGCATACCGAATAAGATTTTAGCTGAAATGGCTCAATGAAAGAACCAAATTAGTCAGATCACCCTATTCGTCCAAATGATAGCTAAACAAAAGCGGTAGCTGATACATACCTCCCGCTAAAGAACACTATTGACAATGGGGTCCGGGAGGCCCTAAAAAAAGCGATAGAGCAAGAAAGACAGAAAGGATCAAAACATTAAGGGCCGCACACAAAAGAAGAGAGAGGACAACCAGAATTGTGTTGAGGCCGCAGCAGCAAATATCAACAAGTAGTTTAAGGTTTGACAACAAATCACCAAGAATTTCAAATTACACTTCCAAATACCTAATGCTATGCCTGTCCCCGCAGCAATCTATTTCCAGGGTGGGTTTAAAGACTAATTTTCTCAGCAATTTGGTCAAGGAATATTGTGTACATTGATAAATAGGGTTAAGCTCCTTCAATGTGGTCACATTGCTCAAATTTGTGGACACTAACACGTCTCATATATGAACATAAAATAAATGTAAAATAAGAAGGTCGACAAAGTATTCGATAAAATGCAAAACCGAACCCAATCCACACAAAAATATCAAAATTTTCACTTCACGTTTAGCAAAAACAAATCAAACCGATATAATGTCATTACACCGGTAGGGATATTAACTAAATTATGAAACAAAAAGAAAAACAGAAAGCATTGGCTATTGTTCAAATTACGGAGACGGCGCTTCTGGATTTGCCCCAAATTGCAGTCAGATTTTTTGCAGAGCCAAGAGGAACAATAAGGCAGAATTCCAAATTCAAACGTACAGAGAGAGCGTGAGAGCTTACATGGGGGAGAAGATGGAGAGACGCATTCACCATACGTTTGTGATAAAGTGTTACCTGCTCGCTGCAGTACTCCTATTTGACTGTATATTCCTCGGTTAATAAATTTTAAAATATGACTTTTTTCGCCAAAGTCGTAAATTAAAAAAATCATCATGACCGAATAATATTTATTTTTTTATTTTAAGGTAATAAATAATAATCGAATTAAAATAAAAATGACATAACCCAATATTCATATACATAAATTCAAAAAATACTAAAATTGAATCATTCTCTCTAAATACACAATACTTCTATTCTTTATTTTTCTTTCTTAAGAATTTTATTTTATCAAGAGCTCTCTCATTATTCCTACCTTTTATTTCTTTTTCTTTATTCAAAATCACATGCAAAATACTTCAAGAAAGACAAAATACTATGTACTTGCCACCCTTTCCCGGCCATTATCGCTTATCCACCGCTCTTTATGTTGAAATAATGTCTTGTGTTTACGAACTTATAATAAATCATACACAATATATATACACACACACACTGACATAAATAATTGAAGTATTTTATAAATAATATTATATTTCTTTCTTTGGAGTATTTTACAGAGATTCTGACAATAAAAAATAAAATAAAATAAAATGTATGGATAATCAGAGAGCTCTTGAAACAATAGCGCTATTAATTTGAATGAAAATCTTGAAAATAAAAAGAAATACAAGTATCGTATATTTTCGGAGAATGATTCACTTTGTATTATTAAGTTATTTATAGGGGTATTAGTTTGGGTCAGGTCGGGTTAGGTCGTTCATATTTTAATTGGATTATTATTTATTAAATTCAAAATAAAAATTAAAAAACGTGAAATAAGAAAACACTATCGGAAAGGTGTATTTATTAGTCATTATGATTTTTTGTGTGAGTTTGTACAAATTTTATGATTTTTGTCTGACAAAATATATGCTTTGGTAAAAACAATCATAGTTTTATGACTATTTATAAAATTTACCCTATATCCGTCTATTCTGCTCCGAGATAAATGTAATCTTGGCCCATGGTTAATTTGGTATACTAATTTTTTGAAAGCTCTTGATTCTTGGCCAAATTTGTTTTTATTTAAAAGAAATAGTCGACGATGTACAGTACGTGTATAATCACGTATAATTATATATAATATGTGTATAATCACGTATAATTATTATATAATTTATGTATATTGGCACAAGCCCCGGAAGACAAGTGAGTCTTAATAACATAAGCGAGAATGCCGAGGTCTTGTCAAAGCCTCTTGAATCATTGGATCATTGTTCAGCACTTTCTCTCGCATGCCTTTGTGGAATGGGAGCAACAAAATTAACTATAAAAAGTAAACAATAAATTTAACCGGTTATCTATGTAAAAATCTCTTTTACTTATATCTGCTAACACTTGTTGGAGGGTAAACACTCACTCACATTGAGTAAATAAATACAGGCACGATATATGTTTGTTAAATCACTTAACTAGCGTGTACACTCAATGCATTTTTCTTTTTTCCCTTCCCCGATTTCAAAATTTCCTTGTTAAAGGATTTAAATCCATATGATGGACTTTTATCATATGAGATTGATTTGCTTGGTGCAGGAAGAGTGTTGGTGGTGTCGATCACCTATTTTTGGATACAATATTAATTAACAATTTTTAGCTGATTTTAAAGACACACATATTAAGAAAATTATTGGATTACAAATTTGTCCAATATGAATATATTCTTAAATGGTAAAAAAGTTTATCAACTTATCAGTGTTGGATTTTTTTTTGCTTTATAAGAATATAATATAGAGAGACACGTTTGTGCTTACCTATTATTAACTAAATGTACATGAATATTATTACATTTTGACAAAATAAACATATCTTATTTTAAAGTTATTTCCCAATAATGCAATAAATGATGTTATTTCTCACCAAGTCGGTCTTACTAACCCTTCTTTTACATCATCAAATTTTAAATTCTATATCTTAAACTAATCTAAAGAAAAAAAATTATCAAAATAATGCACATTTAAAGCTTGTTGTTTTTGACTTTCTTTGGGGGCTTGTTTCTTAAAAAGAGAAGAGAAAACAGAAATTTAGTCCTAGACATCTTGAACGATTGTACAACCGTAAAAAAATCCTTAGTAAGCCAGTATATACAACCATTAATTTTTACCATCATAAACATTGATACTTTTTTAGTTTCTTACACAAACTAATCCTTAAATCTCATTTGCATCCATTTTTGTTGCTTTGCCTAATATAGAGATCCTTAAATAAGAGAATTATGTTGAATTATGCACTACAATGTATATATTAACTTTTTTCTTTGACTTTACATTACTTAATGAAACACGCTATAAAAAGAAAACAGAAAAACTAATGTGGGGGAAAAGGACGATTGTGCCAGTAACTGGGTCTTCAGCCTCCAAAGCAACAACTCAATCATAGAGACCTGAAGTCTCTTTCTTCAACTCCCCAATCCTTTTATTGAGCCGTTCTTCTTTGAGCCTTACCGTTGTTAAATCATTTTCTCGCTCGGAACGGAAAGTCTGAATCACCACCTCAAGGGACTCCACCTTCCTCAAAGCCTCCGACCGTGCAGACTCCGACTTCTCTAGCTAGTCTTGCTGCTCAACGACCTCGCTACTAAGAACATCCGCCCTAAATTGATATTTCTCAAACTGGCCTCGCAACAAAACTATCTGAGCTTGGAGACTCACTGCACTGGGTTTCGACTCCCCCCGGTAAGCTCGAGCCTTCCTCTTTGCTCCCCAACATCCCCTCGGGGGAGGATGTTGCACTTCCCTACTACCCACACCAGCTCCTCATCTCTTACCTTCGAGTCCTCCCTCAGTTGGCGCACATCGTCGCCTTCACAAAGCCGGCACTGAAGCTCCCGGTACTTCTCAAGGCATCTGAAGTGCTTACCTTTTAACTTCACATAGATATTTTTATGTCTCTGCTCCCTACGAGCACTTTCAATCTCCAAGATGACCGTCTACAAAATGAATGAAGTTAGAGACTACGAAAGAACAATACATAAGGAAAATAACTGACAACAAATGTACGAGAGCAGCAATATTATTTGACAAGGCGTTGTCATCTATAGTCCCGAGAGTCGTACCCTCAATCTTAGAACAAAAAGGGACAAGGGAGCGGATAATTTTCTCGGTGTCCACAAGAAGATCGTAATAGTCCTTGAACCCCCTTCCAACCAGTGTTTTAAAAGGTGTGGGCATAAGGCGAGGCGTTTCACATATGCCTTAGCGAATTTAATTTTTAATATTTATAAAATAATTAATTACAATAAATATTTATAAATAGGTAAAAATGCATAAATTTTGAAGAAAACTATAAATATGTGATATATATATATATGTGTGTGTGTGTGTGTGTGTGTGTATTCCATCCCTACGAAAAACTAGTCAAAACAATCTATGATACGCTACTTAGAAGCACAAGTAACTTGAGTCGAAAAAAATAAAGTTTTCTACATGGAGGAACAAAAGGCATGACTAACCTGCAATTTGAACTTTGAACTTGTTGTTACGAAAGAGAATGTAGTTCTCTTTGTATTTGTAGAAAAAAATTGAATATTCGTTGCTTTTATGAGTTATTAGCATAATAGAGAACAAAATAAAGAATTGTGAAAGATCATGAATTAGGGATTCAATCAATAAAAAAGGTCGACTTTTAAATTTAATATATTTCAGTTCCTTTTTAAGGCTTTTGAGTAATTACCAAGCTGACTTTTGAGAATTTGGGTATTATATGAAAGATTTATTTAACAAATTTTATTTTAATTTGAAAACGTCCCTGGGGCTTACACCTCACTAAAAAAACACACCTCCAACGTTGGGGCGTATGCCCCGAATTGCTGGGATCCAAATTGTCGGAATCAGATCCAACATCCTCCTTAGCGACAAACTTCCTGCTATCATCAGTCAAAGAAGGCACGTCCGTCGCAACACCCGAAGATGAGGCCCCTTCGTGTCTCGCAAGAACAGGGCCGTCATTGCTCACCACGCCTTCCTTCAACCGCATCCCCCGCAAGATGCATATTCGTATCCTCCAAACAAGGGGCCTTAGGACTTGCCTCTATGCTCTCCCCGATATGCCTGTGGCCGTTTCCCGAAGGATAAGTCCATAATCTCCTACATCGACGGTCGTCGGCCTCTCTCCCACAATGTCTACAGCCCTCCTTTTACGAGGCATCAAAACTCTATCACTAGGCAAAGGTTCGTCGTCCTCGTCGATGAGGGAATATAAGTAGGGGCAGATCTACGTTGACTGTGTCGGGTGCTGAAGCACCCATTAATGCCGACGCAAACTCTGTATAATTATATAGAAAATGCAGCGAATACTGGTATAAAGAACTAGCAAGCACCCATTAAAACAAAAAGTCTTTTGGGTGCTTTGGTTAAGAGGTGATAATAGAGTGCACAAATATAAAGTGGTTAGGGATTGATTCTTGCATGAATCAATTTTTTTATATGGCCAGAAAGTGAGCACCCACGACCTTAAAATCCTGGATCCGCCACTGAATATAAGGGAGCAGCCTAAGTCTCCACGGACAAAGTAAGGACAAATTCGAACGCCTCAATAAGAGGGAATGGAACAACGGTAGGATCAGTCGCAGTTGAAGCAGGGGCAGAAACCAAGGACACAGTAGCTTTAATATTTCGGAACGAGGGTGCGAGAGCCCTCGACTTCCTCGTAGACCCCCCTAGTCGAAGCTAAAGCAAAATAGAAAAATGAAAATCAACAAAGAAAAACGAACAAAGAAAGCAAGAAGCCAACGTTAAAAGGGAAATTACTGATAGAAGGGAGAGCAAGCTTGAATTTCCTTAAAAAACTCGGCCATTCACGAATCCCTATAATGTGAGGTAGGAGGCGCTCGACCCAATCAGAAATATGAGCAACCAAAGGAGGAGGCGAGGTCTTGGCCACACAGGAAAAAGGCAAGAGATCAAAATCCATGGCCGAACATAGGGGAGAAATCAGGTACCTACAGCAGAGAAATTAGGTACTTACGAGCAGAGTTCCAAGCCTCAGGAAAACTGTTGACATAGGCCACCACGTTCTCGGTTCTGACAAAAAAGAAGTTTAACCAGAATTAGAGCCCCGCCTTGTCATCCATCTTTATCACCAAGCATTTGTCCCCTCGATGGTGAAGATTCAACATTGTTCCCTTATAAAAGCTAGGGGCGAATATGTGTATTAAGTGATGAAGTGTCAACTCGACCCCGGTTAGCTCAGCAAAATTAGTAAGCATCTTTATAAGCTTATAGACGTACGATGCAAGATGAGTTGGGCAAACATCGTAGTAACGACGGAACTCCTCGACCAGCGGTATGAGAGAAAAGGAACAACCAACTTTGAAAGGATAGGCATAGAAGGCAAAATACCCGGGACGATGGACCTGTACCATGTACCCTTTAGGGGGGATCAATTCGATATGATCAGCACCGAGGGGATCACTCGATCAGGTACGGCCTCAGGGGCTTTGGTAAAATCAGATCTAGAATTAGGGTTGCGTGGGACTATTTCCTCCACTGAGGGGAATTTTTCATCCTTAATGGTGGTGGTAAATATCTCCCCATAAGAAGGGAACACCACTGCCAAGGGAGTAACACGACTCCCCTCCCCAGCCTTAGAAGGTACGTTTGACATGATCAATGTGGAGAAAGAGAATAACAAACAAGAGGGAATGAGGAACAAGGTAAGTCGCTGAAATAAAGGGTAGGGAGAATTCTACAAAGAAGATGAATGAGAATCTAGTGCCTAAGAGAAGAAAGAGTGTTGAAAAAGTTCCAAAATCTAAAAACCTTCTCTTATTTATAAGTTTGAGAAGCACCATAATCGAAATGGCGGGTAATGATTAGCACGAAAATCAAAATGACAAAGCCAACCAAGGGTCACACCTAAATCGATGCAATGCATCGGGAACGGCGTCTTTATGATGCATTGGGCCATGACGTCACTTTCTCTCTTGGATCAGATGGCCAGACTTCCCGGGTAATTCAAAAAATTTCAAAATATGCGAACCTTAGACGGCCACGTAGCCCTGTCTCCACAACCACGACCTCAGTCAACTCTATAAAATCATATTATAAATGACATTGTCCGTTCACCAATCTCGTCCGCGGAAATGACCTCGATAAGTTGAGGGATTAACTGTATGGGTCAAAATCCATCTTTAGTTGAAATGGTATTAGTAAAACATTCATGGGATGGCACGCGTCGAAATGATCTAATTATCAGCAAAGGTCGCGGTCAAAGAGTCAGTAAGACTGAAGTTGTGGAGTTGTCATCGAGGCCGAGGTCAAGCACCCTTAACAGGGCTGTAACGGCTAGTTTTAAGATATGGCACAAAAGAGAATATTCTAGTGGATATTCTCTACACTTGTAATGTTATGGTTTTTAGGAACTTGTTCCCTATAAATAGAAAGAGATACAGTGATAGAGACATGTGATATTCATTTGTAAAAATACACTTTGACTTTAGAGAGAGAATCAGATTTTATTGTAAGCATACAAACATCAGCTTTTCACTGAGATTCTTATCCACACTTTTCACTAGATTCGAGAATAACTCAGTTATTCAAAGGATTTTTGATCACTCATCATTGTCATAAAGAATATTCACTGATTTCATCCTTTCTTGTGTGACTCATTCATTCTATTTACTTAAATGTCATTTATTGTTATTCATTAATGTGCCTTTGATTTCTTGATCATTGATTATATGTTGCCGCTATTGTCAAAATATATGTGCATAGCATATACTGCACTGTCGAGAACTCCATCTTTGTGATATTATTGTCAGCTAAGATTAATCCTCATTTATATAAATTTAATTAGTTGAATCAAAATTTATATTTTTTGATCAAATATTACCCTCACTAAATAAATGAATAAATACATGATATATGTCTTGTATGCGGGCTTCAATCACTTAATTCATATGCATTCTCGTCTGTTAAATTACTAAGTGTATTAACATGGTTTGGTGTGTGCACTCAATCCGGTGAGAGTATATATTTTTCCTCGTGGGAGTCTCCGACGTAATAGATCTAAGTTCTATTTCTACTTCTCCTTTTTCCTTCCTCGATTTGAAATTTTTTCTTTAATTTGTTAAAGGATTTAAATCCATACGATTGACTCTTATCATATGAGATTGATTCGCTTGGGAGTTGGGGCAGGAAGAGTACTGTTGGTGTTGATCACATGATTTTTGGATGAGCTATTAATTAACAAATTTAGTTGATTTCAAAATTTTACGTATTAAGAAAATCAATAGATAACAAATTGTCCAATATGAATATATTCTTAAATAGTCTAAAAGTTTATCAACATAACAATTTTGTATTTCTTTTGCTGTTATAAAATATAATATAGAAAGGTATGTTTGGATGTGCTTACCTGTTGTAAACTAAATGTACATGTAATATTATTACATTTTGACCAAATTAATGCATGTATACTAACTTTCTTTTACATCATCAAATTTTAAATTCTATAACTTAACCTAATCTAAAGAAGAAAAAAAAATCAAAATAATGTACATTTCAAGTTTGGTGTTTCTGACTTTCTTTAGGGGCTTGTTTCTTAAAAAGTGAAGAGAAAACAGAAATTTATTCCTAGACTTCTCGTACGATTGTATAATCTTAAAAAATCTTAACAAATAAGCCATATATATACCACTAATTTTTACCATCATAAAACATTCATATTTTTTGAGTTTCTTACACAAACTATTCCATAAATCTCATTTGCATCTATATTTATTAATTGCTTTGCCTTATATAGAGATCCTTAAATATCAGAATATGTTGAATATAATTATGCACTACAATTTATATATTAACTTTTTCTTGACTTTATATTACTTAATGAAACATGCTATAAAAAGAAAACAGAAAAATCTAGAAGGCCAGAAAAATTAATAGACAAAAAATAATTTAATATTCCTACAATAGTGGTTCTTAATTAATGACCATCCTTATATATCAATTATTTAGACTTATAAATACCGACGACCCATTGCTTGATATGCATTACTACAACAATGGCTTTTTCCTTAAACAACTTCTTAGTCGTTGCTCTTCTTCTAACAATTTCCTCCTCATTCACTATAGTGAAGGCAGATTTAGTTAGCGATGTCTGTTCAAAGGTTACACGTCCAACCATATGTGAACAAGCTTTGAGGTCCGATCCTCGTACTAAAACTGCTGCAAATCTCGAAGCACTTTGCTTTATCGCGATAGATTTAGCTCAATCCACCACCAAATCTACGATCAATCTCATCGATTCCCTTCTTAAAGGAGCAACTGATCCAGCGTTGAAATCGCGATACAACTCATGCAAAGAAAACTACGCGGATGCTGGTGATAATTTAGCCGAGTGCCGGGGATTTTTGAAGGCTAAAGACTACGGTAGCTTAAATGCCCGTGCCTCTGCTGCTTTGGATGATCCAGATACTTGTGATGACAACTTTTCACAGGCACCAGCTGAACCGGCAGGGTTGAAACAAGCTAGTTTAAAGCTGCAATCACTTTGTGCTGCCATTGATGTTATTAGCAATAGTTTGAATGGATTGTAGTTAGTCATAGGTTTTATGGTTTTGATTGTTGTAATCTCGTTGGAAAGATGAATTATTGATTTCTCTTTGTTTGTTTTTTATAAACGAGATTCTAGCAACTTATGTTAAATGAAATCCAGATTTAATTTTTGGTTAATAGAGTTTTTTTGACTAGGATTAAATGAAATCTGAACTCTAATTAATAGCATATATATCCAAATTAAAAGTTTGTTTGGCCAAACTTTTAGGAGGTCAGAAATTTGTCGTGTTTGATCAAGATGAAAAAGTGCTTTTTGATCAACAGTAGAAGCAATTTTCCTGCTTCGTGGGAGAAGCTACAAATTCTAACTTCTTCCAAGAAAGCAGAAGCAGGAAATTAATTTGTTCAAGACAAAACTAAGCTTATAATAAATTTATATATTTTAAATTATCTCTCATTAATTTAACCTTTTTTCAATTTCTATCATACTTTTCTTCTCTTTTACTATTTCAATCATATTTTTATTCTCTTTCTCCTATTCTTTTTTGGAATTGTCTCATAAGAGTAGATTTTTAATTTATATTGATGATGTTATATATTTAAATTATTATATAAGCAATAAGTAATAGCAAATACTCAATGTTATTGCTTTGGAATAACTATATTTTATACTGATTAGAATCTTTAATTTATATTTTTACTCTATGTTTTATATTTTAATTGAATTTCTTTTTAATAAATATTCAAAATTTATTTCACTTTTTTAAATAAGGAGTACTAATTTTAAATTAAAATTTTTACTGTCCTTTTTCGTAATTTGATGCTTAAAAGTACTTTTTGAAAAGATTGACCAAACACAACGTGCTTGCAAAAAGCACTACTCAAATAAATTGTCCAAACACAAATTGTTATTTTACAAAAGTACTTTTTCAAAACGAAAAAGGGCCAAATATACCCCTGTACTATTAGAAAAGGTTTAAATATACCCCTCGTTATACTTTGAGTTTAAATATACCCATATCGTTATACTATTGATTCAAATATACTATTTTTTCTTTAAGTTTGTCCAAAGTGGACATCCAGTCCTATGTGACACTGACATTTGATGAGGTGGATGCCACATAGCTTGCCACATCAGCGCCCCTAACCCATTTTACCCTCCCTTATTTATTTTTTCCACCACTAAGATCTCCTCCGTCTCCACTACTATTGCCACCATTACTGCTACCATGAAAAATATTGTATTTCAAATTTAGTCTATTATATATGGATTTGGGGCAATGAGGTGGCATCCACCTTATCATATGTTAGTGCCACGTAAGATTAGATGTTCACCTTGGACAAACTTAACAGAAGAGGGGTATATTTGAACCAACAGTTTTACGTCAGGGGTATATTTGAACCCAAGGAAGGGGCATATTTGGCCGTTTGCCATTTTCAAAAAGCACTTTTAAGCAAAACTGTTTTTTAAAATAAGCAATTTTGATAGCTTCGCCAAACGAGGCTCTAAGTTTACCACCTCTTAGTCTTTAAACCAAAAGCTAAAAGGACCAAATTGTACTTTCTCCATCCATTTGTGAATGTATTTGATAGGAAACAAAGTTTTTTGAACTTTGGGAAAAGGCCGAATACATTTATTGGCCCTTAAACTTGTCTAAATTTTCATTTAGACACTTGCACTGTGGATTGTTCCTTGAACACTTGAACTCAAGCCAAATTCTGCCTATTGAACTCATTTTCCAAACCAAGCCAAAATGCTTCATACGTGATGTTCAAACGCTGTTAACGTGGCAATGTGACAAATGGAAAAATACACACCTTGTACCACCTTCAAACCTTCATAATCGTGTATCTAATTTCTCCAATTTCATAACGATATATTCCCGCAAAATCAATTACTCAATCTCTTCTTTGTTTTATCTTTAAAAAGAATACATCGTTCTATCAATAATTAAAGAAAGGAAGAGGAAGAACTGCATTGCACTTCGGAAACATATTTGAAACATTAGTATTATTTGTAATGATTAAATGAAAATGTAGATACGCAAAGATGAAGCTTCCATTGGGCACATTGAAAACCGGGCAAGTCAGTTTTGGTAATTCGAGGTCAGATAAAAAATCGCAAGCACCCAAGAGCACTGAATCACAGGTGTACGGGTGTTCTAAGGAAGCACAGTATTTTTTTTTTTTTTGAGCTTTTGTAATTGGTTTCCAGATGACCTACAACTATTAGGACCAAATCTGCGAGGATCGCCGCATTTCGCCGTCGAGGGTGGCAGTGAAAGATTAAGGGAGAAGTAATGAAATGGTGGCGGTAGTCGGTGTGTCCGCAGCAGCAATTGCCGTCCTTGCATTAATTTTAAGTTCGAATGACAAAATTGAATTGCAAAACTAATGAAAGGTTGTTCAGTTTCAGAAGCTGTCCGTGTATCTACTTTGGGTAGAGGTGGCAAAATAGTTAAAAGAAAATAGTTATTTAGTGTGTTATATTATAATATGAGTTGGATAATGAACTTTTAAGAACGGATCAAATACGGATAAGAATTATATTATTCATTTCGGAGATGGTTAACCAAATAGATAACCAATTAATAACTAATGCGTTTAACTTTTACATTTTTAAAGCTTCAAATTGGGGGTTCTTCAAGTTTGAAAAACTATAAATTCTCCCATAAGTGATCATATTCAAGAAGCCATGGATAATATGAATATCCATGTTATCCGACGGATAACCTGTTTTTTATCCGTCTCAAATACAAATCGGGTCGGATAATTTATCTCTTTTTTGAATTATTCGTTTTCAATCCGTTCATATAACCTGACCCGCTCATTTGCCACCCCTAACTTTATGGCAGAGATTATAGTGAAGAAGGTGGAAATGGTGCTGTTGGGTATTAAGGTTGAAGAAAGCAAAAAAATTAAACAAAAAAAATTAAAGCTTTTCACACTCCAAAAGGAGAGTGTATTACACAATTTGTGCCATGTCAGTAACGCGTGTTCAACAAACACAATTTGATTGAGTTCAAGTGTTCAATAAGAACAACTCATAGTTTAAGTGTCTAAATGATTCGGACAAGTTTAAGGGGCCTCATATGCATTCGGCCTTGGAAGAACTTTGACATATCAGTCAAAACTCTGGAACAAGCGAAATTGGGACTCTAGTTATTTTTAACATGATATAAATCATCCTTAACATTTTTCTTCCATTTGCTTTGCGATTGAATAATGAATATTTAACCGATATAAAATTCTTGTTCTTGATTGCAACTCCCACTAATTAATTCAACTTTTTTGATAATAAATACTTTTTTTTTTTGCTGTCAAATGATAAAAGAATATACATATATATATATATATATATATATATATATATATATATATATATATATATATATATATATATATATATATATATATATATATATATATATATATATATATATATATATATATATATATACTCAGACAGTATAATTAAACTAGAATATGTAATGTACGTCAATAAAGAAATATTAATTTTTTTAATATAATTGCATTCAAATTCGCACTTTGATGAACTTAAACTATCTAACACTTTCACTTAACCTATTAATTAATCACTACACCGAGACTCATTGAGAATATAACTACACTAAACGAGAATATCACAATCTAATGATAAATATTGCGTTTTATTTTTGGCCTTTCTTTGTATACTGCTTAAGTGCTTATTCTCGTAAGGCTTAGATATTAAATGTTAGAAAATTAACCTAAAACTCCTACTTTTTATATACTTTTAAGCCCTATTGCATATAACTTTTTGCACAAAAAGTTAGGAAAACAACTTAAAGAGCCTCAACTTTCTTTCACTTTCTACGAATAAAAATAGTTTATGCTACATTTTGCAAAGGGAAAAATGTCAAATATATTCCTTTACTTTCAAATATTAATTAATCCTGTCTTCCGTTTTACTATTTGGCCATCTGAGTTTTTATTCTTGTACTTTTACACAAATATACTCCTAATTTTAATAGAGTACCATGTGACAGTTCAAGAACAAAAGGACCCACCACCTGTTTTAATAGGTGGATCCAATTAAAAACCCACCCTTAATTTATTGCCAATTACACGACCCTTGTGCATCAAACCCAGTCAACAGTGAAATATTCACAACAAATTGGCTCATCAAATAAATATTCAACCGAACACTCTTTCTTCTCCTTATACTGCCATTTTCATCTTCTTGCTACCTACTTTTACCATTAAGCTCTATGTTACACCACCTGATCGATTCTACAATCAGAAAAAAGAAAGTAATCACATGCTCTAGAACATCTTGTTCTCCTTCTTTTTCAAAGAAAAAGAACTTTCTTCAATTTATTTCCCCCTCCAGCCAAAAGGGAAAACTAATATCTCATTGTTAGCAATTAGGTTTGTGAGGTTCCACATTTTTTAACCACGATTTTCGGAAAAAAAATGTCATAAAAGACAAGAAAGAAAGATGAGAAAGCATAACTCGGTTCTTCACTGTTGGGAAAATCGGGTAATTTTCCCACTACGACAACACAACTAGTGAAATGAACTAGTTCAAAAACAAATGAACTAGACAGAACACTAATACAAATACCCGACAAATAATATTGAATATTATACTACAACAGAAAAGAAATAAAGCGGAATAATAAAAGAGACAAAGAAAGAACACACCCGAAAATTTGTTAACGGAGTTCGGCCAATTTAGCCTAGTCTCCGAGCACCGCTCAAACAGCCCGCTTTTTATTAATGTGGGAGAAGAGAGTTTTATGGGATACTAACATTGAAGGAGGAGGAGTTAATTTATAATCTCCAAATCCTCCTCCCAAAAGAAAACCCACCGATGTGGGATTTCAATTAGAGCCAAAAAGTCAACAATTCTCCACCTTGGCTCTAATTGAAGTCCCACCAAATACAAATCTTCTCAAACAAACATAACAAAAAAATAGTTTCGTGGTGCTTCAAATTTGCGCCTCCGGGCGCCAAACTTCAAATGTGCAAGACATTAACCAAGTCCAAACAGTGTTCGAACTTGGCCTTTGGAACCACCTTGGTGAGCATATCTGCAGGATTCTCCGTAGTGTGAATCTTCTGGAGAAGTATCTCCTCTTCTTCGAGAATCTCCCGCACAAAATGATAGCGAACGTCAATGTGCTTTGTCCGTGCATGAAAGACTTGATTCTTTGCTAAATGAATAGCACTCTGACTGTCAGAATATACCTCAAGTTGTTTCTGACCAACTCCTAAGTCTTTAAGCAACCCATAAAGCCAAATTGCTTCCTTCACAGCCTCTGTAATTGCCATATACTCTGCCTCTGTTGTAGACAAAGCTACCGTTGACTGCAAGGTAGACTTCCAACTAACTGGCGCTTTTGCTAAAGTAAACAAATAGCCAGTTGTAGAACGCCGCTTATCCAAATTACCTGCATAATCAGAATCACAATATCCAACTATGCATTGACCAAGTGATTCATCACGCTCGAATGTCAATCCAATATCTACGGTATTTTGAAGATACCGTAGAATCCATTTCACAGCTTGCCAATGACCCTTGCCCGGATCATGCATGTACCTGCTAACAACACTAACAGCCTGTGAAATGT
>MCJB01031936.1:0-20112 GCA_002018475.1 Nicotiana obtusifolia
AGTTGGGTATGATGATGAGGAGGCCCACAGAGGCATATGTATGAGATGATGATGGCCCACAGAGGCGTATATATGTATATGATGATTTTAAAAAGGATATAAATATATGTATATGCATATGCATGTCAAGCATGACATGGTTAGTCGCCCTCAGAGGCATTCAGATGGTACAGGTTGTATGTCTCTTACCCTGATGCTTATTATTGTTCTTACATTATGTTTCCTGTCTTACATACTCAGTACATTATCCGTACTGACGTCCTTTATTTGTGGACGCTGCATGTCGTGCTGCAGGTCCGGACTGACAGATAGACGAGGCTCCCCCACTACAGTAGGTTGTCCAGTTCAGCGGATATTGGCGAGATCCATCCTTCGGACTTGCCACAGTCTTGGTATGCATTTTGTTGTAGGCATTATGGGCACGTCGGGGCCCTGTTCCGACGTAGGTTACATTATGTACGTTTTTGTAGAAGCTCATAGACAAGTGTCAATTTATGCATAGACAAGTAATGGGTTGGCTTATGTACAGTTGAATTGCCTTGTCGGCAAACGTATATATTTTATTTTATGGTTTTGCATTGCAGCCTTATGGGCCATATTATGTATATAAGTATGTTCATATCATGGCATGACGTCTCGGTTCATTATAATTATTATTCGAGATTATATGCATATGACAAGCCTTATAGATAATAAGGAAAGTTAGATGAAGGGTACGCCGGCGCCCGTTGAGTAGGGTCCGGTGCCGGTCGCGGCCCTCCGGCTTGGGTCGTGACATTTTGTTTGAACTATTATCTTTTTTTTAAGCTATTTTTGGGTTATAAGAGATTTAAATAATTAATTTTTATAACTAATCATGATATATTTAATAACAATTCATATAAAAATACTTAAATTGACAAATTTCCTATATTATTATTTTATATTTTATTTTCATACATTGTTTGACTAAAATTTGGGAGGGTTTTGTTTGAACTATCATCTTCTTTTTTTTCCAGATATTTTTAAGGTTAGGAGAGAATTCAATATTTAATTTCCATAACTAATAGGATATTTTAGTAATTATTCATAAAATAAATACTTAGGTTGATAAATTTTTTATGTAATAATTCATATGTTAGTTTTCTATATTTTTTTATTAAAATTCTGCAGGGTTTTTTTCAGATTTTTTTTAGGTTATAACAGAATTAAATATTAAATTCTCATAAGTAATCAAGATATATTGAACAATTATTCATATAAAAAAATACTACAAACTTAATATTAAATAATATTGAGTCTATTTCATTCATAATGATTTGTTTGTTAACTGTCATATTTTTTATCCAAAATTTTTGGCAACGTCTCTTTTGTAATGTCAACTGATTATTTTATGATTCATATCTAATTGATAATTATCTACTAATACATTAAAACCATAATTGAGTACTCTAACCGAGTTTCTTAAGGAGAGCCCATAGTTTTTATTCTAGACTACGGAATCTTAAAGAGCACTAAAGTCACATTACTCTAAATGGCCATAAACAAAGTCAACTACCATAAGCTAAAATTTATATCAGTTTTACTACGTAAAAGGCACCACATAACAACTAAAAGCACAACATAACACTAAAGGGCACTAAACAACAATAAAGCCACATATTAATATACGTACAAAACTGAAATCACATATAACACTAATTATTCAATAAAAAAATATATATTTTTAATAATTATTTTAGCACATAAATAAACTAATCCGGATAAAAAATTAAAAAATTAATTATATCACAAAATGATCACAAAAAGAATACAACACAGTAAAAATAACTAATAAGTACTTTATATACATGAGTTTTACCAAAAAGTAGGTCGGAATACCTCGATTTATATTTTGAATTGTGAAAAATTGATGATTCGGGAGCCGAAACGAGCAATAGACGAGATCCACTACACGACAACGCCTTAGATCCGGTGTTAGCTAGCTAAAATACGGAGGGGACACGATTTTTGGAGGACAGATGGGCTCCAATGGAGATTTTTGGTTAAAAAATGAGGGGGGAGGGGGCGTTTTGCTCTCAGTTCTGTCGAGGAAGATGGCTGGGCTGTTTATTATATAAGTGTGGCGCATATATGGGATGCGTATACTTACCTATCTTTTCAACTTCAGGTATAGCGCATTCAGTATATGCGCTATACTTTTATTTTGACCGCCATTTTAAATTTCAAATATAGCGCATGGGTTGTATGCGCTATACCTTAACGGACAACGCCCCGTTAAAGTATAATACATTCAACCCATACGTTATATATAAATTGATCATCATTTAAGTTTTGCATCTATTTTTATGATTTGAGTCAAAAAATGCCACACTTTGGTTAAAGGGCCTCATAGTTGCTGATGTCAAATGAAAGTGACACATGATTTCACAAATTTCCAATTGTCAGCTCCAACTTTGGTGGCAAAAAAAAAAGGTCCAACTTATATTTGGTGCATGTGCGACAATTTTTTTCTTCTTGAAAGTAAATTTCATATCGTGTCGCGGTATAGAAAAAAAAAACCTTATTTTTCTGAATCAGAATTTAATCTTTCTTTTTCTGGATTGTAGATTAAAATTAATTTAACTTTAATTTTTGGACTTAGAGATTCTGGTTCTGATGGAGTGTTTGAGAATATAACTGGAGTCTCCGTATAAGTGAAGTTAAGTTGGCATAACTAATAAATTACATGGTTAATTAGATAATCATGAAAACTTTTGATTATTTCTCTTGATTTGAAATTTGGATGGTAATGGATAAATAACTAACACCTGCTCCGTCTCAATTTATGTTTAGGCACAAAGTTTAAAAAAAAAAAATTTCTTTTTGAAACTTTTGGTTTAGAATGTGTCTTAAATATTTGTGTGTCTATAAAAAAAACTATCTCAATAAAGTTAAAAGAAGAAATTTATAGTTAAGTTGATTTAAATTAAAAAAAATGACTTTTTTGGGACTATATTGGACTACATAAGAAAATTTAATTACAACATAATTATATTCGAAGTATTGGAAGAAAATAAGATAAAAATTCCACGATTTAGTTCTAACAACATGTTTTGTACAATCTAACCATTTTTGGATGATCTAAATTCAAGGTCTGAATATTCTCACATTCTACTATAATTGGAATAATAAGATGCAAGAAATTATTTATGACTAATAATTAATAAATGACTTCGAGAGGTAGACAATAGTGGAAGAGAGTTGAACTAACTATAACACAGTGTGTTTAACCTGATTTTAATATAAATAAGTAATTCATGCCCTGCCAATCTGCCACAAAGTTAGGCTCAAAGTTGTTGTGCACAAACATAGAAGCTAAATCCATGGAGATGCATTAGAGGATTAATACTGCAATTGAAGTAGTCTGCTGGAGAAACAAATTCTGTGTGGTTTATAATTAAACGCCATTATTACAGATGTTCCTTTTTTTGGTCATCCAATTTCGTTCATCGGCTGTGTAACTCTGCAAAATAATGCAATCTCTCACAAATTACTATAGTAGATGATATTATACGCTTTTAGGATGTGAATAAGTGAGCCAGTTCTCGAAGCAAGGGTTCCACTGACTTTTCTTTTCACACTTCTCGTTCGTAAGGTGTACAGAGAAAATTGATAGATCATATCAAATCGATAATTTGAGTTAAACCAAAAAAAAAAAAATTTGATGTGATTTGGTTTGTTTGGTTTAGTATTGGAAAATAAAACCTGACCATAACTGGTTTGGTTTGGTTTTAACTAAAAAAAATCAAACCCGAACCAAACCAACTCGATAGTACATTTATATAATTTTAAAAAATATTTTATACATATAAATATTTATTGTAATGTAATTTATAAATATTTTTTAAATTTTTTTCACAATTTTATTTTTTATCGTATTATTTCAAGTTTAGACTTAACATTCTTGAATGGTAAATAAATTTTATAGCCCATAAATGTAGTAACTCCAATAAAGTTCAAATTAATATTAATGCTAACAAAAGAAATTGATCAATTCAATACTAGGAATGACGAAAGTGTTGGATAATTATTTTAGTTTTATATGGTTTATAATGAAAATGCATAACTTAGTTTACCTTTTTCTTTAGTGCTTAGTTATGTAATTAATATTAGTACTTATTAGCTATACTTATTTTAGCATGACCTATATAGTATTTTTAGATTATGTTAATTTTCATTATGGCTTATTAATTAGCAATATTTATTTTATATAATTTTATTATTTTATCTTTGTTATTGAATATTTTAGTATAATGTTATGACTTATCTCATATTATTCTGTTAGTTTCTTACCTCAGCTCTATTTATTGGTTTGAGCAAGATACGACTTATTTAAACTGAATATTTAAAATGAACAATTCATAAAAAGAAATCTTTCCGTGGGATTACATATATTCTATATTTACTTACGTTACCAATTGTCAATTCTTGGTCATTGTCATTGAGATTCATGTCAATTCGGATTGATATTTAGGTATAGATATTACCTCTTTTTTTTTTTATCCTTTCAAACAAAGAAAAATGATTGAAGTTTTTCTATTTGGAATCGTGTTAGGTCTAATTCCTATTACTTTGGCTGGATTATTCCATATAGTTGTATTTTACTAGGACTTAAAAAATATTTGGAGCACAAGTTACACATTTTATGCTATGAAGACTTTACCGGGAAAAAAACACGAAAAATCGAAAAAATTCGAGAAACACCAAGATTGAAAAACCCGACTTTGTTGGTTTAGTTTGATTTATAAATTTAAAAACTTGACACTATTAATTTGGTTTGATAATCAAAAAATCCGAACCAACCCGACCTATATACACCCCTATTTTAAAGCTTAATTATTTATATTGTCGTGCATAGCTCAATTACTTTCTTGCGTGTAGAAATTGAAAGAGAATTACTACAACATTAGAGAAAGAGAAAGAAAAGATATGGGTGAATCAGATGAGAAGAGATTATGTAGCTAGAATCTACAATCTAGAAATACAATGGTAACAAGACAACGCCTTATTTTATTAGACAAAAGTAGTAAAATGCTGAATCTTGTAGTAATGCATAATATTGCCAAAGGGATGATAATTCATCTCCATCACAGAAAATGACAGCATTATGCAGCTTCTGATATTACAAAACATAGACAGTTTTCCAAATAGTTATTGAGGATGTAAAGTTGGTATAATGTTACACTGCATGTTAGTAAAACTACTAATACAAAAACTGTAATAATAATGACGTATGTTACTGTATTGTTTTTCTTTATAGGCAGAGAATATTTAACTGGCGGGAAATACATAAGAAAATCAAACATCAAAAAGTAATACATGAACAAAAACATGTTTTCTCATTCTTCTTTCTTATTTCTTCTTCTCCTTCTTAGAAGGCACTTCCGTCATGCATTTGCTTCAAAATAAAAGGAAAGCATTTAAAATATTATGTACAATTTAATTTTTCGACATATTTTTTTCCCATAGCTAATGATGCTATAAATCGAAAGAGCAACAAGACACGGAAAGAAAAAAAATAATTAAAATATTTCTAAAGTTGTACTGTATAGACAATGATCAATTAACGGGCATTTTGTTTACACATCGTCCGAAAACATTAAAAAATGGAGTCTAAATCCAAATGGTGCCACTAAAAAAAATTCTATTTGCGTAATCGAGAAATTTTCTAAGGGCAATTGAGCCCGGACTGAGCCTAACTAGTTATGATAATATGTCTGATCAATTTATTTAAAATGTTAAACAGTTAAAGAAGATATTTATTTAATTATATCTTCCGTAAATGCCGCTACTAATTTGGACACTCTGATTTCTGAAGAGGAGTACTTAGTATTTATTCCGAGATTTCAAGAGAGTGACAGCAGAACAAAGGATTAAGCACCTACTCTATATACCTTCCAACCTCGGACCCACCTTGTAGATTAATCATGATTAGAAATGTAACTCTTGAAGAATGAAATCTTAAAAAACATGTCACCGTCAAATGGTCTTTGATGTTTTATACTTCATCGCCACACCGGAGAGGTGACTTGTGTGGTGTTCAATTTTCGCGTGCACTAATTGTAGAAGGACCTGGTATTTCTATGTGTTCCTTATACTACTGTTGCGAAAATACTAAATGCGGAAAGTAAAAAACACAAGTATTTTACGTGGAAAACACCCGGCTCAAAAGGTGAAAAAATCACGACCTACTACTCAGTAGGATTTTCCCCAACACTTAAACTAAATAACTGAGCCAAAATAGCATTTACAAAATTCTTTGCAAAATTCTTTGTAAACTTCAAGTTAACTCTAACTTGAATACAACACTCGGAGTACCTAATACAATTGCCTCTAGATAAAGCTGAAAGATACAATTTGAAAAGCCCTACTACAATTGAACTAGAATAAAAGACAAACACTTGGAACTGGTTCTTCTATCTAGTTCATGTAGCTTTAGGTTCGCATACTTGAATCATACAAGAATTGCTTGCAAAAATGCCTTGCTATTTTGCTCTCAACTCACGTTTAACTTCAGCGTTTGTGCGTACATGTACAATGAGAACATCCTGCAATATATAGAGTTAGTAGAATAGGAAATAACTAGAGTTCTAATGTTGTACTCTTCCATGGTGGAAGAGTTCTAGTTATCTTCAACTTTTAACTCCTCCCTTATCTAGGATAGAGTTCTCTCGAGTAAGGAGTCCTTCTTCTTATAATTTATGCAACCTTTTCATTCAGGAGATATCAAATATAACTACTTAAGCTTATCTCTTTCACGTGCGTGCCTTGTGCTTGAATCTACCCGTGTCTGTGTACACTGTGCATGGACCTGGTTCATGCTTGAGTTCCTTTATCAATCATCAAAACAAACTTCACTTGGGCCAAAAAATTCATCTTTTTTTACGATGACAAACTCCTTTTTGACGATGACAAACTTGGTGCTTTTTATAAGCATAGGCCCTGTGTCAATTCAGCTTAACATCAATACAATGTTAAAACACTTTCTATTTTAAAGTCACAAATCATCAAAGACCAGGTACATTAGGTTATAAACATCACAGTTCAAAGTAAAAAGCACAACCCATCTTCCCCTTTTTGGCATCATCAAAAAGTTGCATAATTTTGTTAAATAACCAGGTTTTAATAGAAATTACTCATGACCACTGGGGCTACATCAAATGCAATCATGGAGTCAAGCATCATTTATCAATCTAATGATATTAGCCATCTAAGAAGCATCAACAAACAGTTATAGCACAAAAACAGTTGATTATCATTGATACTAGTCATCCACAAAGCATAAAAAGAAATAAAAATACTGGATCATGAGCAAAAAGATCAAAAAGAAATTCCATCCGGGTCACTGGTTTGTCTAACTAGGTTAGGGAGGTTTTAAGGTTGGGAAGGACCAGGTTCTTGGTTCTTGGCTTGAAGCAGTTTCAGCATATCATGAAGAATGCCATCATTCTTCTCCTTTTCCTTTACAAGCTCAGCTCTGAGGGCATCTCTCTCAGTTTCTAATTCTGCCAACCTCTTCTTCAGCATCCTCAGCCCCACTCTCTTGCACCAAGGTTCGCGCTTTGCTGTTCACATGTACCTTTTTGGATGAACCAGGTTCTTTGGGAGTGGTGTGGACTTCATAATCACAAGCAGTTAAAGTGTTTGCCCCAAAGTGATCCTTGCTTGTACCAACTTCCCATTTCTTGATGGTACCTTAAAGTGTGCAAGTACAGCCGTGAGAATGAACCCATAGGGGATGGCATGAGTTTTGGTGCCAGTCAGAACCCTATCGAGAAGCTAGATGATAAATTCAGGCATATTTATTTGCCTTCCAATGTCCAGACATTACATAAGGACCAGGTCCATGAATGTGGCAATGTGCCTTCTCTCCTGCCTAGGCAGCACAACCTTGTTAACAAATTCAAACAACACTTTGTGGGGAGGCTTCATATCACTTTTGTATATAGCCTTGGGCTGAAGCTCTTCTTTATTGTCAGCAAACTTCCTTGTACTGGCAAGGGAGGTAGAGAGATTCTCTAGACTTGGCCATTTGAGTTTCTTGTAATCATTGTACCCCGCAGCAGGTACACCTAAGATCTCTCCCAATTCCTTGTCATCAAAACTCACCGTTACCCCCTTCACCACACTGGTGACTCTTCCATTTTTGATCTTACAGTTTGCCATGAACTCCACAATCTCATTTCTGGAAAGCTTTCCATCCATCTGAAGGACCATGTCCTTCCAACCCTGAAGACTTTTCCAGCAACATCATCATGCTTTCCTCCTTCAAGTTCCTGAGGAGTCTACCTTTCATGATGGTTCATTTCTCAAACTTAACCATTTTGTCCTTCTCTGCCTCAAATTCTTCTTCTTTTTCACTCCCTTCTTCTTCTTCCACAACTTTCACTTTTCTGGACTTCAAGGCAGACCTGGTTCTTTTAGCCAAGGTAGAGGGCCCTGCAGATTTTGTCTTTGAAACAGACTTCTTTGTGGAAGTCTTGATTTTCTTTGCCTTTGAAGTCACAACCTCCATTTCTTCTGCCTCCTCTTCATCACGAAGAACCACGTCCATCTCCTTACTTTCAACTGCCTTAACAGGCTCAACCACCTTCTTCTTTCCCTTTGCAGCAACTTTTCTCTTACTTTCTTCTAGGGCCTTTTCCAGTTCAGCCTCACTCTGCTTCTTCTGACTCCTTGTAGCTCTTCCTCTTGTAGGAGGAGTCACTACAGAGATAGAAGAGGCAGCCTTTCTTTTCTTGTTTTCCCTCGCAGTGCCAGGAATTTTAACTCCTGAACTCTTTTTCCTTTTAGGATTATAGCTGTCAGGTACTCTTCTCAATATCTCTTCGAGGGGTTCATGCCTAGATGGAACAATTATTGGATCCTCTTTCTCAACCTAATCAATCTCAGCAGCTTCGCCAGACCCACTTCCTCCTTTTTCTCTCACACTTTCTTCTTCTCCAGCAGATTCCTCACTCCATACTACCATAGCTCCAGTTTCTTCAGTCAAACCAACAGGAGTGGGTGAAGATTCAGCCACTCCTTGTCCCATTCCCCTCACATCTCCTTGAGCACCCTCACTCTTATTTTCTTTTCTCTTTTTATTTTTACCACCAATTTTCCAGACTCAGTGGTCTCTACCCTAGCCACAGTTCCTACCAGAACAAATCTATTTTCTAGATTTGCAGCAACCTTAGAGATTACTTCAGATGTAATTTTAGGGCCAGATGTTACCAGCTCTATTTCAGAAGAAATATTTTCTTCCCCCTCAGTTGCAGACTTAAAAGAATCTTCAGATTTTTGGGGTTCATCTGCCTGACTTGCCTTCAGTTGCTCATTGATTTTCTTGATTTGTTCTCTTCCAACGACTACTTTGCGAGAAAGCACATTGAATATTCCTTTCTTAGAGATAGGTGTGGTTGAAGGTGTGGTTGAAGGAGTGGGTATGGATTCTTTGGGTGGTGATGAGAGATTTGCAGAAGTGTTAGCCATTGATGGTTAGAGGATGAGAGAGATGATTATGTGTTTGAGGTAAGTGTAATTCATCTCAAAGACAAGATTAAATTGTTATCTAAAGAAAGGTTATCTGAGTTACTTCTAGAACTAAGTGATGAATCTGAGGATGTAAATAATGAAAAGAAATAGTTGTCTAAAGAATGTGTGATTTTGAAGGCTAAGTGCAAAAAACTGGAACTTAGGGTTAGTAAAACTGTAAGTGAAAATGCTGTGTTGACGAACCAGATTCATGCACCCGACTCAACTGTCATTGAGTTTAGATCTGAAAATCTAAAACTGAAATTAGAAACAGGTAAAAAGACAGTTGCTCACGCACAAATCACTCTAGAAGAAAATGTAGAAAAAATGAAAGATGAGTTGTATAAAAGGGATGAGCAGGTAAGAATCCTAAAGGAGGATCTAAGCTAGGTCAAGCATGAGTTAGACAGAACTTGTAAATGGAACAGGTCCTCCAATGCACTTTCATGGCTACAAGAACACCATAGTAGTAATAGAAGAGGACTCGGCTTTGGGAACCTGGCACCTAAGTGCGATCCCAAAAGAAAGTACCTCACACTTCTTGAGATCAAGATTTGCACACACTGTGGTAAAACAGGTCACTATAAAAGTGGATGCACTGCAAAAGAAAAGGCAAGTCAAAAGAACAAAGAATTTGTTCAAGGAAAGAATAGGCTATCAAGTTGGGATAAAAAGAATTTGATTAATCCTTTTACCTATAAAAAGGGATCCAAACTAGTTTGGGTTCCTAAGACTAACCCCTGATTTTCTTTTGCAGGTCCAAGTGAAGTGGATCAGCCAAATATGGTACATGGATAGTGGCTGCTCAAAGCACATGACAGGAAGCAAGAACTAGTTCCTTTCACTTGAGGACCTTAAAGGAGGTAATGTCTCCTTTGAAAATGGGAAGAAAGGTGAGATCATTGGGGTTGGAAAAGTAGGTAAGCCTGATTCTCATTCTGTTGAGAACGTCTACTTGATTGATGGACTGAAATACAGTCTAATAAGTGTATCACAATTGTGATAGAGTTAACATAGTAGCATTCACCTCCACAAAATGCTTTGTGATTAATCTTACCACTGATAAGATAGTTTTGCAGGAAAAAAGAGTGAACAACGTATATATTGTAGATCTATCCACACTTTCAGATAATGAACTCACTTGCTTAAGTGTGTTGGCTAATGATCCCCTCCTTTGGCACAAGAGACTTGGACATGCCAGTCTAAGTCAACTCAACAAACTAGTCTCCAAGGACTTGGTGATAGGCTGCCTAACATTAAGTTCATAGAAGAAAAAGTTTGTGAGGCTTGTGCAAGGGGAAAATAGGTAAGATCCTCTTTCAAAAGCAAGAAAGTGGTAAGCACCACCAAGACGATTGAACCGGTCCATATGATCTTTGTGGACCAATGAGAACATTGAGCAGGGGTGATAAGAGATATGTGATGGTGCTTGTTGATGATTACTCTAGGTTTACTTAGACACTGTTTTTAACATCTAAAGATGAACATTTGACATGTTCACTTCTTTTATTAGAAAAACTCATAAACAATTAGGTAATCAACTTGCATCAATTAGGTCTGATCATGGTACTGAATTTGAGAATGCTAAATTTGCTGAATTTTGTGATGAGCATGGCATAAATCATAATTTTTCTGCTCCTATGACTCCACAGCAAAATATAGAATTTGAAAGAAAGAATAGGACATTGGAAGAAATGGCTAGGACTATGCTTCTTTTTAGTAAACTGCCTCATAGTTTCTGGGCAGAAGCTGTGAACACTGCATGATACATCATAAATAGGTGCATGACTAGACCTCTTGTTGAGAAGACTCCCTATGAGTTACTTAAAGGGAGAAAGCCAAATATATTCCATCTTAGGGCATTTGGATGCAAGTGATTTTTGCACAATAATGGTAAAGACTCCTTAGGTAAGTTTGATCCCAGAAGTGATGAGGGGGTATTCTTGGGATATTCTTCACATAGTAAAGCTTATAAGATTTATATCAAAAGAACTATGTGTGTAGAAGAAAGTGTACATATGGTTTTTGATGAAACTAACATTCTTTTTGAGAGGCAGGAACATAATGATAAAGCAATTGGGCTGGTAAGAAACTCAAATGAAACCACAACCCAGACTGAAGCTGCACAAGAGGAAGGAACAGGTCCTTCCACCCAGGGCAACTTGGCAGGGGGAACTGAACAAAGAGGAACTGATCCTCAAACATCGAATGAACCTGTCCATGAACCTGTTCCTCAGCAACAGAATATTGAAGGAACATCTAGGGGAAATCAGCTGGTTGTGAATCCTTACAAGTATCAAAGTTCTCATCCCATTGAGAACATAATTACTGATCCAACCTCTGGAATTAAAACCAGATCTTCTTTGAAGAATCTTTGTGCTTTTAATGCTTTTTTTTATCTCTTATTAAACCTAAAAATGTTGCTGAGGCTTTGCAGGATGCAGACTGGGTGAACGCAATGCAAGATGAGCTCAACCAATTTAAGAGAAGTCAAGTTTGGCATCTGGTACCAAGACCCAATGACAGATCAGTAATTGGCACAAAATGGGTCTTCAGAAACAAACTTGACGAAGATGGAACAATTACAAGGAACAAGGCAAGATTGATGGTTCAAGGATATAGTCAAGAGGAGGGCATAGACTATGATGAGATTTTTGCTCCAAAGATTGGAGGCAATTAGACTCTTTATAGCCTTTGCTGCTTATATGGAATTCACTCTTCATCAGATGGATGTCAAGAGTGCATTCCTCAATGGCCATCTAAAGGAAGAAGTGTTTGTCAAGCAACCTCCGGGCTTTGAAAGCAAAGAATGTCCTGATCATGTGTACAAGCTTGACAAGGCACTTTATGGGCTCAAGCAGGCTCCAAGAGCATGGTATGAAAGATTATCAAAATTCTTGCTTGAGTAGCTACAAGAGAGGTAAAATTGACAATACTTTATTCTTGAAAGAAAAAGTTAAAGATCTCTTGGTAGTTCAGATATATGTTGATGATATAATTTTTGGAGCAACTACTGATAAGTAAGTAAAGAATTTGCTAAACTAATGGGAATGAATTTGAATTGAGTATATGATGGGTACACTTAATTTCTTTTTAGGCTTACACATTAAACAAATTCAAATGGAACTATGATCCATCAGCAGAAGTATGTGAAAGACTTGCATAAAAGGTTTAAAATGGAAGATTCCAAAGAAATTGACACTCCTATAGCAACAACAACAAAATTAGATGTAGATGAACCTGGTTCATCTGTTGATCAGAAGTTGTATAGGGGAATGATTGACTCTTTGTTATATCTCACTACTAGTAGACCTGCCATTATTTTCACAATAGGCTTTTGTGCTAGATTTTAGGCAAATTCAAAGGAGTCTCACTTGATTGCTGTCGAGGATCTTGAGATACCTAAAAGGCACCACTGACCTTTATCTATGGTATCCAAAAGGTAGTAATTTCAACTTAGTGGGATATGCTGATGCTGATTATGTAGGTTTTCTTGTGGATAGAAAGAGCACCTCAGGTATGGCACCACTTTCTTGGCTCATGTCTTGTGTCTTGGGCCACCAAAAAGCAAAATTCTGTGGCCTTATCTACTGCTGAAGTTGAGTAGTTGCTGCTGCCTCATGTTGTGCTTAATTGTTGTGGATCAAACAACAATTAATAAATAGACTTCGAAATTGATGTAGGTTGTATTCCCATCTTTTGTGATAGCACCAACGCAATTAGTATGGCCAAGAACCTCGTTCATCACAAAAGAACTAAACATATAGATGTTAGGCATCACTTTTTGAGGGACAACTATGAAAATGGTTTGATCACTGTGGAATTTTATGCTACTGACCAGCAAATAGCTAACATCTTCACAAAAGCTTTAAGTAGAGATCACTTTGAAAGGAACATGTCAGAATTAGGGATAATTAAGATCACCTAAAAGGAACCAGTTCTAACTCAAAAATTGGTTAGAAAATCTATAAATTTTTGTACATAAAGAGATTAGATTTTGCTCAGTCTTATGCTTTCATCAGTATGTTCTTATGCCATGTGCTAAAATGTCTCATAAATCTCTAATGATATTATCTTTATTTTCTTGAAAAATTCAGAGCACAAGAGATTTCTCAGTAAAGAACCCGGTTCATCCAGATTACATAGTACGTACTTTCCACTCTGTATATTATGAAATAATTATGTTTGGATTATGATCAAAAGGAGAGTCCCATTTAATCCTAACCTCCTTGAGCTTATCCGTTACGAAATGAACCAGTTTCATCCAAAAGAGTCGCAAAAACGTAATAAGTGCCTCATAAACGTCTCTTCAAACTGACTTTCAGTTTGATTAGACTCCTGAACTTCTGCAAAAGCTGCCGTTACCCAATCAAAAAATCTCTCTTTAAATTGATTTGTCTTAAGTCATTTCTTCACGACTATTTCACAACCGCCAAACAATTCTCTCTAATCTTCTGTCATCTTCCAAAAAACATCAGTCTTACAGTTGATAATAGATTAATACTCCCTCTATTTTAATTTGTTTGAACGTTGTTAAACATGTCAAGTTAACTAACTTTATTTATGATTTTTGGACATAGGATTTTTTAGTTTTTAAAAATAAGATTTTACATATTTAAAAATTACATAAAAAGTATTATAAGTTATAATAGTTACTCCCTCCATTTAAATATAAAAAAAGTATGGCACATTTTTATATTTAAAAGTAATTTAACTTTAAAATTTTATTTAAACCACTTTACCCTCAATAATAAGCTTTTATAGCCACATACATATCGTGGCCCTACTAAGCTATATTTTTTCCTTCCATTTTGAATATTACCCGCCCTAAACAAGGATTACCTACAGATTATATACAATATATTTTTAGTGCTTTAAATTAGGAGATTTAATTACATTCTTTTCCTATTTTCTCTCTACTCCTCTTTCAACAAGACTCCTTTCTTTCAAATGTGTATTACCTATTTTAAGACATAATTAGCTTTATTAGTTGAGTAGATATTTTTGGTATCTAACAGTTTTTTTGGTGTTAGCGTAGTCAATATAAGTTTCAATTCAAAGTCGTCGACTTTTCAGTTTTCTATAGTTTTATTACTGATCCTTTTAGTTTTTATACTAGTTAATCTTTGCATAGACCAGAGATTATCAAAGACTCCCTCGTCTCTGCAGCCAAAACATAAAAATCTGTTTAGTTAGCTAAGTATGAGATAAGCAATGTTCATTAATAATGAAACAACGGCATTTTAGTATTACGATAGTGTTATCCACAATTGTTTGAATATGTACAGTAATATATATAATAAAAATAAATTTTATACAACTAATTATATATTATACAATTTATTTATAGTTTATTTATAATTTTCATATATCATTTTTACCCAGTTAAATACAACTACAATATCATACAATTTAAATATAATTTTCATATAAATTTTATACAATGTCTTTTGTTTGTATTTTGTATATGATTTGTATATATTTTATAAGTGGTGTGTTCTTCTTCCTCTCTAAATTCCAATCAAACTTTCTCTCTTAAAATAATTTTGATACATACCAGTAACTTTATGTAAAAAGATATGATTTATAACTTAAATACAAATTTCATACAACAATTCATACATTATACAACTATTTTTTAACTTTCATACAACATTCAAATATATATATATATATATATATATATATATATATATATATATATATATATATATATATGTATGTATGTATATGTATGTATGTACAACAAAATACAACTTAAATACATGCATACAACTTTGATACAATTTCATAAATATATTGCATATAATCTTTTTGTTCGAGTTTCAATACCAAAATCAAGCTTAATCTTCACCAAACACTCAAAAATTGAGATATAAACTCCAAAGAATATTCTCAATTATTTTCAACAACACCCAATCCAAACAAACAATAATTTTTAAAGACCCAAATTCAAATTCAAAGCTTTGAAGCTTTTTAATGGTATTAATGGTGAAGAATCAAACACTTCAAATTTATTGGTTGACAATTTCAATTCGAACACCAATTGTGCAACATGAAAAGAAATTGCTAAGTTAAAACTCCATATTAAAACAATTGAAATTATTGATTAAAAAAAAGAAGATAAAAAACAGAGAACAAGGAAGGAAGAAAATTTGGGGAAAATACAGAGAAGGAGAGAAAGAGAGAGAGAGACGGAGAGAGAGAGAAAGAGAGGCGGAGAGAGAGAGAGAGAGAGCAAGGATGGAAAAATAACCGATTCTCTATTTAATTCCTAATATAAATAGATACTCATTAATACTAATTTGTATATAACTGGTAAATTGTATATGCCCATGTAATTAATTTAAAACTTGATTAGAAAGGATAAATAAATTTCATACGTAGTATAAAAAGGTAAAACCCCTAAGCTTTTAACATCACATATTTTAAAGTCTTTTTGTTCTGTTTTAAACTTTGTACCAAGGGAAAAGATATGCACAAAGTAAAACAAAAAAAACCCTAGGGTCAAACGTACTGCAACTTTAGTAAAGTGCCTAGCATCTAATCTCCACCTCCCTTATTACAAAAGATCAAGCTATATCACCTAAGGGTAATAGTTCATCTTGCTCAGTTGTCCAGCAACCTTCTTGTTGCAGCTCTCTCGGCAATGCACATCTTGGACTATCAACTTGCTAATCACTTCAACACTTCTCAGCTTCCCTTGAAAAAATCTTTGATTTCTCTTCTTTTTTTTTTTGTATGAGTAAATAATATATTATATAAATATTTGTACTAAGCCAGTGCAACAGGCGTAATTCCATATTATGCAAATCAACAATTGCGTCTAAAATATCATCTACATCTGGTACAAGAACCTGTTTGCACCAAAAAGCGATCAACAAAATATTTAAATATTACCAGCCAACGCCAACGGCAACCAGTTTGCCATACATAGTACACATTACCAGCCAACGCCATTCAAATATTTTAAAACTATTTGCAAAAAATATAATCAAAGAAAATTTTATTTGACCCCTAGTATGTCATAAGGACCTGGAAAATACTACCCATGTTTTCTTTACCTGCCATATTGCACCAGCAGTTTTGGAATAGTCTTGCTTTACATTTATTTCTCCAACATAGAAAATTCCCAGATCACTGGTTAGAATATCTTCAAGGATATAAATTACCAACCGACGAGTGCAACATCTACACTTGGAAAGAATTGTTTCCCTTCTTGCCTATGGAATCGATGGATAAACAGAAAGAACAACCATCATAATAATCTTGATAACAATATCTCCCTACCAAATGTGCATATAATCAGAGCTGTGGAATTTAAGCTGCTAACTGATAATGAACGAATGCACAGCGCTATACTAACCTTTCAGGTAAGATGGCAGCCACCACTAGCTGGATTTTTTTTTCTTTCTGAGAAAGGTAACAATTTGTTTTGACAACAAAATCAGCACCAGTTTAGTACTGATAACTGTATGTACAACTCAAAAAGAGCAAAACAAGAACACCTGATGTAACAGTTATTTATAAGCTACACAAGAGCCCGTTTGGTCAAGTTGCCAAAATCTGCTTATTTTGAAAAATATTTTTTTTAAAAGTACTTTTGAAAAAAAATAATTTGTGTTTGGCCAATTCATTTAAGAAGTACTTTTTATAATATTTGATGAACAAATTGTGTTAGGCCAATCTTTATAAAAAGTACTTTTGAGTGTCAAATTACCAAAAAAGATAGTACCAAACTTTTATAATTATTTCAAAAAGAAAAATAAATTTTAATATTTATTATTAGAGACTGTTATTATTTTTTATTTAATTTAATTAAAATATAAACATAAAGTAAGCATACATACTAAATAAAATTATTGTAATATATATAGTTATACCAAAGCAATAATATTATCTAGTATAATTACTTATTATTTACACCATGAAATAATAAGCAAAGTCACTCACACATGATAATATTTCTCAACAATTTCATCTCTAATTCTATCACGCAACGCCTCCATAATAGTAGAAGACTTGTCTTGCATTTCTAAAAGAATACCAGAAGGCCCATCTCCTTCCTCAATCTCTACAGTAATGTCTTCATTAGTATAATAGTTGAATTCCTTATCAGTAGAAGATCATCGTCGGATGAAATTATGTATAGCCATGGTAGTTGTAACAAGATGAATCTGAGTGTCAAACTTGAAAGATGGCATTAAGCGTAAAATAGAAAACCTATTTTCAGTGTTATCATTGTTACATGCAAGCACGTTAATATTACTGTTATCAGTGTTATCATTGCGTAAGTGTTAGGATGTGTTAGAAGGAAAAGAGGTAGAAATCTCTTGGAGATAAAAGGTTTTGAAACAAAAGTTATTAGGATCGGAAGTACAGAAGTAAAATAAATTTGGAGATCAATTAAATAATACCGCTTGTACATAAGAAAATAGTTTGTTTTATTTATTCATTTTTTAGCAATCGATATTAGTAAATTTCTCATCTTTACCATTCAAACTGAATATGGCTCGATATTTTTATTACCTCACACTGCTAACGCATTAAAGTAGGGGCAACATTATNTATATATATATATATATATATATATAAGGAAAGAAAATGTAAAGGATAATTTGGAAAATATAAATTTATGGTGAGGATAGTTTTGTCTTGAGTAAATTAATTTTTTGCTTCTGCTTCTGCTTCTTGGAAGAAGCTAGAATTTTCTGCTTCTTCCCAAAAGCAGAAAAACTGCTTTTGCTGTTGGTCAAAAGTACTTTTTTATTTTGGCCAAACACATTAAATTTTTTAAAAAGTACTTTTTTGACCAAAAAAAATACTTTTGGCCTCCGAGAAGCTTGGCCAAACAGGCTCTAAATCGATCAGGTCTCCTACATCATCCAAAATTCCTGTTTACACCAAAAATAAATAAGGAGAGACAATCCATCTTATAGCTTGCTTGGCAAGTTTTTAAAATCTGCTTATTTTGAAAAGTACTTTTGTCAAAGCGTTTTTCAAAAAAGTACTTTTGGTGGGAAGTAGTTTGTGTTTGACTAATTAATTTGAAAAACACTATTGAGTAACAATTAGTGTTTGGCCAAACTTTTAAAAAGTGCTTTTAAGTGTATTTTTTTCAAAAAAATTTCAAAAAGTACTTTTGAAAAGAAGCTAATTTTTTCTGCTTTTTCAAAACTGCTTCTGCGTCTACTCAAAAGGACTTCTTTTTCTTCAAAAAGCTTACCAAACACCTTAATTTTAACCAAAAAGTACTTTACTAAAAAAAACTTTTAACCAAAAAATAAGCTTGACCAAATATACTATAAATCTTCTGAATGGAACTGCTTTTGTCCACTAAGTGGGTATTTTTAACTTAATGTAGATAGAGCAGTACTGAAGGGACATCTAAACAAAGGAGGCATTGGCGGAGTAGTCAGGAATAACAGAGGAGCCTAGAGGTAGGCTATTACCGGGGGTGATAATTTGAGTCCAAACTCATTTGATCCTTCTAACCCACTCATTTGTTGAGTTCAATTTATCTTGATCAATCCATTTCAACCCATTTAAAGTTGGGCTGCTTTTCAACCCAAATTGATACATGAATAATTTTGCTAAAATAATTTAAATTTTTTTTTGGTTGGATATATTATATATGATCATAACAAAAGAAAAAAAAAATCTTATTTGATAATTAAATAATTCATAAGAAAATAATACACATTAATAAAGCTTGGTAAGAGTTGGCTATGACCCAAATTTTAACTCAACTTGATTCAACCCATCTTAGCCTAAATTACTTTTGGATATGTCAAATGACCCACTCATTTCTTGACTCCACCCATTTTGACCCGTCCAAAATTAACTCAACCCGCCTATTTTATACTTCTAACTATTATAGTAGTGTACCCCAATCAAATCATACAACTGGCACTTTAGCATGGACAAAAGTTAGCTGTAGAGCATGGCCCAACACCCCTGGGAAATAACAACAACTCCCAAAATATCAAGTGTAATCTCACGTTGTGACGTGGGGAGAATAAAGTGTAAGCTGACCTTAACAATCCAGTAAGCAGACCTTAACAATCCAATTTGTCTTTTGGGGGGATATTGTAAGAGTTCACATATGCATAAACTCCCCAGTATGTAAAACTAGTTATTACTCAACATATTTCTCCCTTTTACCCACAAAAAGAAAAAAAAATAATCTCAGACCTAAGTATAATTTCAGCTGAAAAAAAAAAAACTTAAGTATTTCAAAACTACCAGAACAAAGAGCTCTGCCTATTATCCAATAACAAAAGAAGATAATAAGAATAATTTCAGAACATTATTCTGAAATTATGTTCATTTAAACCAAAGAACCTGATGAATAGCATTTGAACCAAAGTACCTGATAAATAAATCAAAAAAGGAGCCTTTTTAACCAAAGTAAAATGGCAGGTGGATAGCAGAACAATTCTATGACAGGTGAATTCTACTTAAATACGAAATTCTATGACAGGTGAATTCTACTTAAATATGAAATTCTATGACAAATTCTTCAAAGAGATAATTTCAAAATAAAAATTCTCTCTGCGTCTGAATTCTGAGTTC
>MCJB01031936.1:20157-84297 GCA_002018475.1 Nicotiana obtusifolia
AAAAAAAAAATACAGAAAGGGAAAAGATGCAAGATTTTTAAGATTAAAATTTAACCTTTGTACAAATTAACCTCAACTGTAATTTAAAATAAAAGAGCAAAAATGGTAGAATTACTACTATTAGTACACATTAATTAGTTTTAACTAGCAGCAGCAACTTCTCTCACAGTTGAAAATTGTAAAAACCTTGTCTTTCAAATTCGGGAGGTTATTGGGTTCTCAAATCAGCGCCGGATTCTCATCGGAGGATGACGGCGGAGGCGGAGGAGAAAGGTAGCTGTGAGGGAAGCAACTGGAGAAGCAAAGGGAGTTCTTCAACTTTTGCTTCAGAGATGGAGCTGAATTTGGTATAGAAATTGAGGGGTTTTACACAGTTTTCTAGAGAAATGAAAAACGACACAGTTCGATACCTCGTATAAAACTATACAGGTACTTAATTCGTCCTTTTTTTTAACACTTTTATTTGAATCAGGTGACCCAAATTACCCTTCGCAGAAGTAAACAATCCATTCTCTTTTAACTTCTATTAATGATTTGAGTAAGATGAAACTTACTATTTAAGTAAAGGTTAAATATAATTAGTCAAATAGCATAAGGAGTAAAACTGGAATAAAATAATTAAAAAAATAATATAGTATAGTCAGACCAAAAATAAATAATTTTTCACAAATAGTAATAAGTTCATTTTGAAACTAAAAAAGAGAGAGGATGATTTAGAGAAAAGAAAACAAATAAATTAAAGACAAACGCCAACCATTTTTGTGGTTACTTTGGCAGCCTTGGCCTTTGCCTCACAAAAAAACTGACAAATTACACAAAATTCACAATCTTAAAGGGGATAAGCTTATCCGGCCTCAACATATGTGGCACCACTCAAAGTTCAACTCCATATCTTTAGCAAGATACTCATTGTGCCACGTGTCTTTTTGCGATCCATGAAAAAAAAGATCAAAAACCCAAAAATGTATCCTTTTGTAGGATCCATTGCCAACCAATTACTACTACCTAAAATTAGTTTTATTAGTTTGAAGTGAAGACTATGGCATCTTTAGCAACTCTTGCTGCAGTACAGCCCACAACTGCCGTCAATGGCCTGGCTGGAAGCTCCATTGTTGGAACTAAGCTACATGTTAAATCTTCTCGCCTTAATTTGAAGTCTACTAAATCCAGGTATAGTATTTTGCTTCAATGGAGGATGTAACTTGTCGATAGTGTGTAGAAGTTAAATTCATTGTACGAAAGGTTTACTAATTGTAGTATTGGTTACGAAAGTCTCTTGCCTTATTTTTCTTAATTGTTGATCTCACTTAAAACGAACTTCACCTATAAACTATGTTTATGCTACCTCATAATGTAAGTACTAATTAAAGATTTATCAATATTTGATATATCATTTATAATAAGTAAATATACGTTGCGGCGCAACCCGATCTCACCAAATAGTCAGAATCAATATCGTAATGACCCTATTTCACCATATCAATCCACCCTTATTCCACCTGTTGCGGTGCGTAACCCGATCCCACCGTATCATTATAAATTCACTCTTATTTCACCATATCAATCCATCCTTATTCCTTGGATATGTTGTAGCATGTCTAATGCCTTACTTTTTTTAAATTACTAATCTCACTTATTATAAGCCTTAATTAGTTATCTGATCTGATTGTATAAATACTCTTTTACACCGTCTATGTAGAAGTCAAATTCATATAGTACTAATCTAGTTGGCACTGAGGCATAGTGGGTGCAGTCAGTGGCGGAGCCACCTTAATACCTTATAGTTGACACTCCTTTGTTGGCAAAACTACACCGTGTAGTTCGAATTTTTTTTTTATATGTATATATTATAATAGTTGACTCCCCTTGATTTCTTTGTGTGTTTACCTTTTTATATTTAAGCATGCGTGTCTTTTTATTTTTATTTTTTGGGTCATTCTAACCTGACCGATTATTACATTTTTCCAGGGCTGGTTCTGTGGTCGCAAAATATGGTGACAAAAGTGTATACTTTGATTTAGAAGACTTGGGCAACACCACTGGCCAGTGGGACTTGTATGGTTCAGATGCACCTTCACCATACAATCCCCTTCAGGTATTTGATCTTTTGCCCCCCTTTAAACAGATTCTTTCTTGCAGCAATTCTTCATATTTCATTCTGTACTATCCCAAAAAGAACTTTCACATATTTCACTGCATTTGCTCCAATTTGTTTGTATGGTATAATCAGTGTTTCATACTTTAATTGATGATTTAATTACATGACCTTTTGAGGAGTGTTTAACTTATGCTTTTGATTGGATAAGAGATGGGAGTAAAAATAGAAAAAAAAAAAAAAAACTTACTGGATGTTTTGCATAACTATTGGAACAATTTAGAGAGAAGAATTTGTCATCAATTGTCAATAGTGTTAATGACCTTATTGATCATTCTCACCAGATGCAATTGGCATATTATGAATTATTTTTGCGTTGTAGTTTTCAAATTGGCAGGAGATCCACAGCATTTCAGTATTATAGGAATTAGTAACTTTTTCATGTTTAATTCAACTTCTCATCATTGGTACTATACAAAGTCTTGGTAGCTTTCTTTGGTTCAGTTACGGCGATGGGCAATTTATGAAGTGTTTGCTTAACTAGGATTTTTGTATGTATTTTAGGAACTGAACATGTATTTGAGCATAAAGCAAACAGTTCCCTATTATGGTCTTAGGAACATTAACAACTGAACCTATATAAGCCAATTTAGCTTAATTGAGAGTTATGAACAACTTGGCGTATTTAGACAAATTACAAAAGATGTTTCATTCTACTTAAGATTAGTAATGAGCATATAAGCACTAAGCAGTAAGTGAAGAAACTCAGTTTCTTACATGTGCAGACATTAGTATTGTGTGGATAAAAAATTTGATTAAACTGTTTCCTAGTTACTTAAGCTTGGATGTAGATCCAAGATTTTAGTTCAGTAGGTACAGATTATCATTATACCAACTACTTCTTTGTGGCAGCAAACTTAGTATAGATATAGATATTTTGTAAAATTCTGATATACACATAGTTACAGTCGAAAGCACCATCGGCTTTGCGTCCCCAACTACTTGCACTAGTTGTGTGTCTGACGGACATTAAGGGGTTGGTTGCCGTGCTTGCATGGAGTGATTGTGTCCATGTAAGCTCACAAATTGGTTGTGCTATTGTAGTAACTCTCTCTTGTATTTTGTTGTATTTGGTAGAGCAAGTTTTTCGAGACTTTTGCTGCTCCTTTCACTAAGAGAGGTCTGTTGCTCAAATTCCTGATATTGGGAGGTGGCTCAACTCTTGCATACTTCAGTTCAACAGCATCAGGGGATATACTACCAATCAAGAAAGGACCTCAACTTCCACCCAAGCTTGGGCCACGCGGAAAGATCTAATTTCTTTTCAATCCAACTTTCTCAACCTTCATTTTGTAATTGATGTATCTGTCCCCAGCCTGTAAGTATTCTTGAAGCCTATCTGAGACCTTTATTATGGAAATTAAATCTTATTGCATTCGATTTATGTTATTGCAAAGTTGGAGCATCGCTTTCTAGCTTGGCGTCTTATGACCTCGAGTGTTGAGATATTACTTTTATTGGTTCAGATAGGTGTCAATGAATGTTTAGTGTTTTAAATTAAGCTTTGGCTAGGAAGTCAATAACCTATTTTGATTTCTAGGAGCCTCTTAAATTTGCTTTAAATTTGGCTCAGAATGTCAAGCCACTAACATGATATTTTCTCACTGTTTCTGTCCATATGAGATAATTGAAAGGAAAATATTACTGATAAGTTGCAGGGGAATTGTCTTAAAACCAAGTAATGATACTATACGCCGTATAATCTCCAACTTCCAGATTACAAAACTCTTTTTAGCAGAGGCTATCCAAGTAAGAACGGACTATTTTGGAAAAAATTCCGTTACTCCCGTGGTTATTTGTCAACAAGATGACATCTTCTGCAGAGTGAATCATTTTAGTAAGTGTCACACCAACAGGCCTACTAACTATTCCCTATTTACAACAGGAATGGACTTAGTGAAATCCTAGATGGGTTGTGTGATTCATCTCGTTATGTACATTTGAGGCTGATTGTCACTTTGATGACTTCCTCTGTCTAGCCTCCGATGAGTTGATCCGTATTTCGCAGCGACATCACTTAGTGCCGTGCTGTGGGACTTCTAGAACCGACTAAGTTCTCTAAGTAGGAACTTTTCTTGTTTGTGACTATGTTAGCTGGTTTCTTCGCATCGATGTCTATGTCCTCCTTCAAATCTTTCTTTGCGTCATTCTCTCCTTGTTCCTCTGTCCAACCCATGAAATCCAACAGTGTCATTGAAGTTGGATTCTCCACAGAGTTAAGCTTTTCTACTTCTTCCTTAGCATTTGGGAATCTGCCTGATGGACATACGCGTAATGAGTCTCTTAGAGGAAACCTCTTTACTTCAGCACTCGAAGGATTTTGGGCCGTTGCATCTACTTGGAGAACATCTTCAATCCTTGACATGACTGTGTGTGCCCTGCTCTCTATTATTCTTGAATAGCTTTCTAAAATAGCTTGCCCCACATCCTGTAAAATCGAGCAAAATATAGGTTATAACTTACTAATAGCCTAAGAACATAAAACCTTTTAGCATTGCGATCTTATTTTGAAGGGAAATTACGCAGTATAGCCGCTCCTAGAATAATAGTTGGCAGAATGTATTTTTTTTGTATGTTAATGTGTAATATACATATAATATACATATTTTATACATAATCAGTGTGTGTGTGTGTGTGTGTGTGTGTGTGTATATATATTTTTTTTTAAATATTTGGTTAGAGGATTTAATTACTTTTGGCTGACCGGTCAAATGTGCAACTTGCTGTTTTTTGAAGCCATTACGACTTCAAATATTAGATAAAACTAATTTTAGGAATAGTGAATAGCAGATGAATATTCTGGTAACAACCAAAAGAACATCCAATTGCATATCTTGCAGAAACAAGGTAAAAAGCGTAGATACTCTAGTATATCACTAAAAATTTGAAGGTAGATCAATAGAGGGTGCTTCTTACCCCATTGTATTCGATTTTGCTTATGTCTAGAGATGACTGAGGAATTCCAGGGAAGCGCTGCTTAAGAATAAGCAAGATAGTCTCTGCTCTTTCTTCAAAGATTTCTCTCTTCTCTAAACTAACGGCTGAACCCCATGCTGACTTCCCATCTTTAGCAGTCATCTTTCGTCGCCAAATAATTACAGAAGCCTCAAGTTTGTTCTTGAGGTCTAAAATCTTATGTTCTGTAGACAAGTCCATAGTTGTGAGGAAGTAGTCTGGATCAAAGTATTCATCAGTGATGCTCTTATAGATTGCATCTCCAAGACTTGCTCTCCCATTCTAAACATAAAATAATGAAATATTCAAAGACAATACTTAAATAGGGTGACGATACATTTATACAAACTTCTACGTTCAAGGTTTCCTTTTTGTTAATGTACCTTGGGTAGTGAGTCTATATAACTTAGGTTTCCTTTTTGTTAATGTACCTTGGGTAGTGAGTCTATATAACTTTCGGGGATCTCCATTTCTGACAGGACTTGAGCATTTATAGCCATTGCTGCTTTAAGAACTTGGTTTACTGAATCCTTCTGAAATTGCAACCATTTCCTTGTAACATCACACAAGCCATTAGGAGGAACCTTAGGAGTTGGTATCCACCATTTATCATCTTTCCTCCCTTCTTGTGATTCGTCATCCTTCGATGAATAGGAAAACTCATTTTGATCTTTAAAGTTATCTAAGCAATCCTGTAGGTCATCAATCCAAGCATAAACATCAAATGCTTTTAAGTTAAATTATTTTACAATGACATTAAGATAAATTATTTAAAGTTATCTTACAAGAAGCATGGCGTCTAGCTTGCGTAGTGCTGGAATATTCATTTGAAGATCGGTTCTTTGCTTTGTCACCATAACCTGACAAATTAAAAGCATATTGTTGGATGTGCAAATAAAGTCCCACATTGGTAGCTGAAAAGATTATGAGCCTACATATAAGGTAGGGATCTCTTAATGGTGTGAGATCTTTTGGGAAAATTGTACGGGCTTAGCCCAAAGCGGACAATATCACACCATGTTAAGAGTATCATTGGGTCGTTTTAGCCCAACACATATGCTCTTGTAAGTTAGCTAGATATATGACATGATGAGGAGTTTCTGAAAAGACGGGGTTGAGGGAGAGAACTACCTCCATACTTGTTCCGTCTTTTGATTTTTGTTTAGAAGGAACAAATTCAACAATGTGATCTGTTACAGATAACAGCCAATCAATTTCTTTTCTCCATTTAGCTTTTCTCTCAGCTGGCATTGGCTCTAATCTCTTCTGTTCCCCAAAAGCAGAAGCTGCATTCATGAGTAAAGAAGAAAAGATAGGAACAAAGAAAGTATTATTATGAGAATATAGAATGAATGTCATATAAACAGCAAACCCAGTATAATTCCACAAATAGGGGTCTGGAGAGGGTAGTATGTACGCAGCCTTACCCCTACCTTGTGTAGGTAGAGAGGCTGTTTCCGGTAGGTCCTCAGCTCCAAAGTGAATATCATAAAGTAATAGTGTGTGTCTATATATATATATATGTGAAATTGAGACACCTGCTAGGTTTGTGATTGCATTAGACAATGCCAGCGCAGATGAGACACCCTTTCCTCCACCGGACATATCCTCGCCAAGCAGCAACTTTGCAAACTTTTCCTTCATCAGCTCCATATCTAAATTTGTGCCGCAAAAAGTAGGTATGTCAACAATATGGTCATAGGAAATATATGAACATCTGAAAATAGTATCACCAGTCTTGAAATTTTCTCAAACACTTCACCATGTTTTGTCCCCAGAGATTCCCAAAGAGAGGTAGAGGGGGGAAATAGAAATCTAAATTCCCTTCCAAAACTAGGCAATACAAATGATATAAAGAAATAATACAATTAGCAATGGTTTTTCATGTTTGAGTTCAATGTAGAATTAAGAGTAACGAATGAAAGAATTTATCAAATTTTGGTCCGACTCCCAGATAAAGGAGAAGGTCAAACTAGGTTGACAATTATGTGCAAAACTAGTCAATTCACAATAATTCCTAGCACGTGCTGAAAATGGTCCAAATGCAGCAGAATAGTTGTTAAGAATTCATACAACGGCACAAACTTGTTTGAAATTGAGGCGTTAATATTGTTGTTACATGTATTATCAAAAGACTAGATTTTCCCACATTTTAAAATTAGAAAATGGCTTGCCTGAAGGCTGAGTCTGTCTAGGGCGAGGGCTAGGGCTAGGGACACCAGATTCATTAGCCAAGCGTGATTTGATAGACTCACTACGATTAAGGACACACCCAATCCTTTGAAATTCAACAGGTTGATCATGTAAAGGCATTGAAGCTTCACTTTTAGACGTTACCCTTTCGTCCCCTGAAGCCAATGTAGATGAATCACTATTATTAATCTCAAGAATCACACTTCGCGTTTCCTGTCCTGTTCCATCCTCTGACTTTCCTTTGAAATGCAGCAATTTAGCCTTGCACATTTCTTTTGCTTCCTCAAGCGCTGCTCGAACCATCTTTCTGATTCAAGCAATATAAAACTATCTCACGCGATCAAACTCCCGACCATGCAACAATAACAACTGCGTCTCAGTTTGAAACTAATTGGAGTCGGTTATATGAAACTTGAGATTATAAGACAGGAAATCTTTTGTATATATATATATGGGGATGAAGGGGAGGTGACAAGAAGGAAAAGGAAATGGAAAGTTTGGTGTTAGAGAAGAAAAGGTTTGTGCGGGCAAACAAGGGAGAGAAGAAATTAAGCAAAATAATGTTTTTTTGATTGAGAAGTAGAAAATGGAGGAGATTTTGGTGTTAGTTTCTCAAGTTTTTTTGTGAATGGTCGGGAGAACGTGCGGTGCATGTTTCAGCAAACAGGTTACTTTGTTTTGATATTTTAAAAAAAAAAAAAATTCTTTCTTGCTATACAATGTATATGTGCTTATTTGGAGAGTCACTAGCTTTTCGGCAGATTGCTGAGGCAAAATATTGATGGCTGAATATTTTTTTACTTTAAATAAAGTCAGCGACATCCCTCCTCTAAAATAAATCAAAGGTGTGCAAAAGATCTTATACTCATTTTCCAAGGAAGACACTCCTTGTGTCCCAAAAATCAAACTTTTAATTTTGACCATGAATTCGAGTATAATCCTTAAAATTCTTTTGAATAAATTTTATATATTTGGAAACTATATAAATAAGTATTATTTAGTCACAATAATCAATGATTTAACATATTAAAAAGCCATACGAAAAAATCGTGATAAAAAAATTCGTTTGACTCTCGAAATCCGAACATCGCCACAAAAATGGATGTAAAAGTATTAATAATGGAGTTTTATAGCTGTACCCACAAATATTAAACTAATTATCCTTGTCTACCCATTTATTTTTCTATCCATTAAACTAATTACTTTTCCTTCCTATTGTAGCTTTTGTGGGTAATTGGCTATTTCTTATCCTTTTCCTTTTTCTCCTTTTTCTCCTTTTTTTTAAATCCCTTTTTCTCCTTTTTCGTTCTTTTTAAATCATATTATTTTTTATTTTATTATTTTCAAATAATTTGATTCCATACTCAATTTCGGCTCCTTTCTTTTATTTTATTTTTTCTCTTTTTTCTTTCCTTTTGTTCATTTTCTTTATTTCTTCTTCCTTTTCTGAACTAATTTAGTTCTTTTTTTCTTTTACTATTTTTTTTTTTACATAATCTAATTACATTAACTTTTTTTCTCCTTTTCTTTATTCTTCTTTTTTTATACAATAATAAAAGATAACTAATACATTAAATATACTATTTGTCTTTCTTTTTCTATTTTTTTCTTCTTTAAATAAATTATTAGAAGTTATACATTATACATGTTTTCTCTTCTCTCTTTTTTTTTTATAGCATTTTCTTCTTTTTTTTAAATATATATTACTGTAAATATTTCTAGTACATAGGATCCAAATTATATATCATTATAATAAAATGGTATATTAGTATAATAAAATGGCATATTATTATTTAATGTTATTGTAAAATACTTGTCACAATAGTACACAAAACTGCATATAAATATACCTAATATGTATATTACTATTTTATGTCTTCCGACACCTACTAACAATGAATATTATTTTCATGGAACTACATCAAAAATTTCATTTAGGAAAATATTTGCAAGGACATGGGTGAAAAAATAAAATAAAATAAAATAAAATAAAATAAAAATAACTTATTTATTACGGTATACTGTTATATCATATTGTATGCTGTAATAGTATAATGTTACTATAATCACGACTTTAACTTTGCACAATAGCACCTAGATGATTCATATGGTATACTGTATACTATTACAACATACAATTGCAGTATATTGTATATTATTATAGTGTACCATTAAAGTATATTGTACACTATTACAGTATAGCTATATAATCCTATAGTATATTGTATACCGTAGCAGTATACTGATAGGTAATTGTGTTCTTTATACCATTGCAGTGTATTGCATACTATAATAGTATATTGTTGCAGTATAGCTATATACTCATACATCATATTGTATATCGTAACAGTATACTGTTAGGTAACTATGTTCTTCTTCTATTTTCAGCTGAAAGATTCGCTCTCAATCACCTCAAATCAGCTCCAAATGCCATCAAATTTCACTATATACTTTCTGAAGCTACTATAAGCAATATTTACCACACCTACTTTGAATTAAACATCAAATCTTTAAAATAAAATTTTAAATTTAGGAGCTTCAAACTCAAACAATGGTGACATACAACTATTTTTGATCTGGGAAGCTTAATATATAACCACAACAACATGGGTTCAGAAATACAAATAAATACACTAAAAAGAATATACTAATATAGAAAGAGGATTTTGAAGTGAAACTCATGTAAAATAATATGAAAACTTGTCTTTATAATTTATATAGAAAATTCTAAAAAATAATTTGGTAAATGCATGGGTTTTTACTGGATCTTCATCATCCACTAAAAAGACTAATCTAAGGGTGTTTTTTGAAATGGAAAAGGATCGTTTGCGGTGTAGGACTTTGCTTGTTTAGAGAAATTAAAAGGGGAAAGGGGATTAGTTAGGCGGGTAAATAGTTTAGGCTGTATAGGTAAGAAAAGTAAATCCTTTGGGAATGGGTTAAAAGGTAAATAGTTTGAGTTTAATGGGTATAAAGTGAGATTTTCCTATTAATAATTAGAAAGAAGTGATTAAATGATTGTAATAGTTCTAGTCCCTGAGTTATTCTTTTATTCTGATTTTGATATTGTATACAGTCGAAATCGAGCTCGACTTCAACTTGGTAGATTAGGTTTGGAACATGGCCATCACGGACTGAAGATCGACCCCGAGTCTCACCGAGCTAGAACCCGAGGTCGAAAAACCTGCCTTCGAGGAAAATTGAGTCCGGTGTCGACCTTAGCCTCGAACAAGCTCGAGGATAACTAACAGAAGAAGACTGAAATATCCACGACCGTACGGATATTACGGCTAGAATCTCGGCACGTATCAGCAAGGAACCCGTAATCAGCAAATCAAGAGATTTTGACCTTATATAGAAATGTACCTAGAATAGGACTCCTCCACTATATAAAAAGGGTCTGATAATTCATTAAGGATATTGTAACACGCATCCCTAAGCAACATACTGTTATTTCTAGTTCATATTATCTCATTATTTTGTTTCGGCATTGATTAAAGTATTTTTGACTCAAAGGCGAACAACCTTCAAGGCTAAGATTGTTCAACTTGTGTGGTTTTTCAATTACCTTTTCATCGTTTATTTCAATATTAATTTGATTTCTCATTTTGTATCAAGTTAGATCACTTATCCTTAAAACCACGTATAAATTCAATTGTTATCCGATTTTGAGGGTAAACAGTTTGGCGTCCACCGTGGGGCTAAGGATAATAGTGGTTATTTGATTTGAATTTTCATAACACACACTACTTTGCACTTGATCTTTGAAGTGTCTTTGATTCTAGGCTAAAATACAAAATGCTGAACTCTCAATCAGCACCCCTGCATGTTGACAATGAGTCCGGTCATCAAGGTGAAAATAACAACATAGCGCCCGAAAACGAGGTAGCACCTACTGATCCCATTGGAATTCTGATGGCAGACCCGGTTGACGCTAATTCATCAGTGGCTATTGATGTAAACTTACCTACCGACCCCGAACTTATCGTTCATGGGGGAGCCCGATCGGCAACTCGAAACACACAAAACATTAAAGGAGACGGATTAGTCTATGGTTGATCTTCGAAATGCTGCAGGCTCAACAGACGGCAATAGCTCAATTACAGAACCAGAGCCGTACACCGAGCAAGGTCGAGCCTAATCCGCCCCAAAAAGTCACCCACAGGGATGAATCGGTAATAGAAAGGCCAAATGAACATGAATTGGGGGCTAAGACCGAGATTATAAAGATGCTCGAGGAGCTGACAAAGCAGATAAAATCAGGGGAGAAGAAAATCGAAGCTAATGACAAAAAGGTGGAGACCTACAACTCCAGGGCAGACCAAATCCCAGGAGCATATCCCATATTGAAAGGACTGGATTCCAGGAAATTCGTGCAAAAACCTTTTCCGCGGCTCCGAAGCCGATCCCCAAAAAATTCTATATGTCCGAAATACCTAAGTATAACGGGAGGACCTTACTTGAACATGATCTGTTCTATAGGCTTGGTTTTCAAGTAAGGTCGTTCCGTTATACTTATGTATTTCGGGCATACGGAATATTTTCAAGATCGGCTTCGGATTCGCGCTCGGAGGAAAAGGTTTTTGCATGAACTTCCTGAAATTCAGTCCTTTTAATATGGGAGGTGCTCCTGGGATTTGGTCTACCCTGGAGTTGTAGGTCTCCACCTTTTCGTCGCTAGCTTTGATTTTCTTCCCCCAAATTCTATCCTTTGTTAGCTCCTCGAGCATCTTTATAATCTCGAGGTTAGCCCCCGATTTATGTTCATTTGGCATTAATATGACTGGTTCATCCCTGCGGGTGACTTTCCGGGGCGGATCGAGCTTGACCCTGCTCGATGTACGGCTCTGGTTCTGTAATTGAGCTATTGCCGCCTGTTGAGCCTGCAGCATTTCGAAGATCAACCGTAGACTAATCCTGTCTCCTTCTACGTTTTATGTGTTTCGAGTTGCCGATCGAGCTCCCCCACGAACGCTATTTTTGGGGTGGGTAGGCAAGTTTGCATAGATAGCTATATGTGAATTAGCGTCAACTGGGTCTGCGATCGGAAGACAATGGGATCAGCAGGTGATACCTCGTTTCGGGGCGCTATGTTATTATTTTCACCTTGATGACCGGAGTCGTTGTCAACATGCAGGGGTGCTGATTGAGAGTTCGACATTTTATATTTTAGCCTGGAATCAAAGACACTTCAAAGAGCAAGTGTAAAGTAGTGTGTGTTATGAAAATTTGTATCAAATAACCACTATTATCCTTAGCCCCACGGTGGGCGCCAAATTGTTAACCCTCAAAATCGGATAACAATCGAATTTATACATGGTTTTAAAGATACATGATCTAACTTGATACAAAATGAGAAATCAGATTAATATTGAAATAAACAATGAAAAGGTAAATGCAAACCACACAAGTTGAACAATCTTAGCGATGAAGGTTGTTCACCTTTGAGTCAAAAATGCTTTAATCGATGCCGGAACAGAATGATGAGATAATAAGAACTAGAAATAATAGTATGTCGCTTAGGGATGCGTGTTACAATGTCCTTAATTAATTATCAGACCCCCTTTATATAGTAGAGGAGTCCTATTCTAGGTACATTTCTATATAGGGTAAACATCTCTTGATTTGCTGATTACCGGTTCCTTGCTGATACATGCCGAGATTCTCGCCGTAATATCCTTCCGGTCGAGGATATTTTGTTCTTCTGTTAGTTATCCTTGAACTCGTTCGAGGCTAAGGTCGACACCAGACTCAATTTTCCTCGAAGGCAGGTTTTCCGACCTCGGGTTCTAGCTTGGTGAGACTCGGGGTCGATCTTCAGTCCGTGGTTTCCATGTTCCAAACCTAATCTACCAAGTTGAAGTCGAGCTCGATTTCGACCATATACAAATAGTCCCCTCATTTTTTGGAGAATAATCGACGAGAAATGATATGAGCCGCCAATATCTCACCTCGTACCTCTTACAGAAGGCGATGATGACCGGATCCAAGGGGCCCAACATGAAGGGATAAGTGTAAACACTTAAAAAAACCCTCCACGTGGAAAGTAATCGCTTCCTCGGGCGAAGGAACCACCACATGCTTATCAGCCCAATTGCAGTCTTCCTTAACCTTGGAGAGGAAGCTGTCGGTGACCGAGCATATATATATATCTCAAGATCGGTTCACACCGACTAGGTACCGAGGATGTTTTCTCGACCTTGAAAGCGGCATCGGTTAGGCATCTCGTAGGAACGAACATCTTCAGAGGAGGTTCCAGTGTCGGTTCCTCAATAGCAGCAGATGAAACGTTTCCTCTACAACCGGTCGCGAGGCAGTGGGAGTTTCTTTTTGGGGAATGGACTTTGAAGTCTTCCCCGTTTCTTTGATAGGTGAAGAAAAGAGAGGAAATTTAAAGATTAAGTTTGGTGGTTGAGAATAAAAACAAAATCTGAAATTCTTGTGAAAAGATTTCAGAATAGCCAAAGATGTAATACTGAAAAAGTGTTGAAATTTCTAAGAAGCAAGAGTAGAGAAGATTTGGATGTAAAAAGTTTGAATGAATGAAGAAGGAGATATTTATAGTTTCCAAACGACAGTTCAAAGCCAGAAGTGGCTGACCAGCGGCTGACGAGCATTTAATGCCATGAAGATGTGACCGACGAGATGTTTCGTTCAATTTGTCGTTTCTGACGAGGAATACCGAGGAGAGATATCAGAGGCTCATATCATTTCTCGTTGATTATTCTCCAAAAAATGAGGGGACTAAAATATTTAAAATTTAAAATAAAAAACTCTGACCGAAGTCGGTTGGTAAATTTAAATTTCTAGAAAATTCAATTGAACATTTCCGAGCGACTTCGGTTGGTAGGCAGTCGGTTTTCTGGGTAAGTTTTTGGCAAAATACAGCTGTTTTCCAGCTGCACGATCTGCCAACAACCAATCATCTATGATGGCAGTATTACACTACTGTCATTCAACCAATAACAATAATAACAACAACAATAACAACAATAACAACAACAATAGCGACTATCAAAACTATATTAACAATATTTATAAAGTTTCAAAATACCCAACAATAAAAAGTTTTACAAGTTAAAAGTTCAAACATCATTCGATGAGTGTTTAGTACTACATCATCTCCATCTCCATCTTTACTACTAGAAGCTTCATCGTCGGTATGGTTCGACGGATCACGATGAGAAGGATTAGCATCTGGGGAAGACTCACGACACCGGGGAATCGGGAAAGCACCATTAGCAAGAAGATTGGTCAGCTGACCTTGAAGGACATTAAATTGTTGGTCCCTCTTTTCAAGCTGAACTTGAAAGGTATCAAATTGTTTATCTCTCTTTTCTTATCTAGCCTTTGTCACTTCAAGTTCTGCTCTCAGCTTTGCGACCTTCTTCTCCATAGCCGAGAGAGTCGACCTATCAATTGCCTCGCCCAGGCAAGAAGTCCCTATACCTTGCAATCCACCCTGTAGCGCCGAAATGATCTCTCTGGAAGGCCGTATGCTATCCCCTTTTAAGGACCACCGACAACATCCAACCATATCTTCTGCGCTTCTTCGGCTGAAAGGGTTGGTCGCTCGCCTTGCTTATTCGGTGGCAAGCTCTGAGTGTACTCCTCCACATTAGTCTTGTAGCGACCCTTTATTTAGAAGATAGAAAATTATTAACTATATACATTAATTTTAAGTTATAGTAGTTATGAAACTTACATGTGTAGTCTCTGCCAGGTCCTCGACCCATCTAATTGGATATGTCGGTGCCTTTTTCTTCCAGATGTGAGTCTCCATGAAGAACTCATCATGAGTCATCTTCCTCCCATATTTTTTTCCCTACAAATATAATAAAATATGTTAACTAAATTAAAATATATAAATATAGTTCGATAAAATTAGATTTAAATATTTTAAGGAATTACCAGTAGTCTCCTCGCAGTCTCCATGCCCCTTGTACCCACACAGTGCAAGGAGCTACCCTTCTCAGATGCTCGGGCCTTCTTTCCCTGTTCACTCCTCTTCTCGAATTTTTCAGTGGTCCACTGCCTCAGCAGATCCTCCCATAAATGCAGTAGAACCCGTGAAGGCTTCTTGCTCTTCTTCCGAACAGAATAGAAGGAATCAGATAGTCTCTTACGGCATTTAAACACAAATTTTGCAAGAATGGCACTGTTATGCCGGTCTTCCCAGGCACACTCAGTCTGCAGATGAAGTATGTAATGTTAGATAAAAATATTGTTAATATAATGTTTAAATATATAAGAATTGTATTAAAACCTTAAATTAGTTGAAAATTTGCTCCACGAGCTCCGGTGAAAATTCACTCAAAAAGTCGCATGGGGTGCATCATACAATCGGCCAAGAGCTTCAGTGATTATCTTTGTAGTCTGATGACTAGGTCTGAACCTGCAACATATCAATTACATTAAATAAACAAGTCTAGCTATTATTATTCAACAAAAATAAAGAAATAATAAATAAATCTTACCTATTGCGCTCAGGCCTGATGATCATCCTATGATAACGATCATACCGCACTTCCTCTGGATTATCATCCTCCGATGAATCTGAAGCGTGCGTAGAAGGGGATACATCTGGTTCAGCGCTACTATCCGGAAGGTGAAGTCTAGAAATACTAGGAGACGAACTCCGTAGAGAGGGAGACGGGGTTGCTAAAGAGATGGATGCGATCTAGACCCTGCTGCGATCCAGATCACTACTACGATCTTGGCTGAAATATAGATGGATGCGATCCAGCTGGTGGTGAAGCAAATGGAGTAGATGACTGGCATATCACCACATGGCCCTGTGACTGCTGACTCGGTGAACCCATATAACTATATGTAGGATCATGTGGAGGGATTTTTTAACGACCCAGCCGGTTATTTTGAGAATTAAAGTCTCGTTTGGCAGCACAAGGTCTCGAGCAGCTCCGTATTATGTGTTATGACGTGCGTGCATAGTCGAGTTCGGACTTCGGATGATTCGGGATTGATGTGGAAGAAAGGTTTGTGTTTTAGAAGCTGCAACAATAAGAGTTGATCGGAATTTGACTTTTGTGTAAACGACTCCGAAATGGGATTTTGACGATTCCAATAGTTTCGTATGGTGATTTTGGACTTAGGCTTGCATCCGGATTTAGATTTGGAAGTCCATAGGATAATTTGAAGCATTTCGGTGAAAATTGGAAAGTTGAAGTTCTTGGAAGTTGAGAGGTTTGACCAAGAGTTGGAATAGTGTACGCAAGGTAATTGCATGCAAGTCTCTTATGCTAATTGTGTCATTTGAAGTTCGTATACGCGAGGTGATGAGTATGTGCTCGGGCTTATTTGTGGAAAGTTGATATTCTAGGGCTCTTAGGTTCTTATGTTCACTAGATATGAAGTTGTTTTGTCATGTTAAGTTTCCCATTTACTAGTTTCACATCTACGTGTTTTAATTGGAATTAATTGCTTCATGTTCCACCTTTATTGCCTATTTGACTCTCGTGTGCCTTAAGTGAAGTTGTTGCCTCTTCAATTACCATGCTTTCTTTTCCGTTGTTTATCCTTAATTAAGTTGTTGTATTGTTTCCGTAATTTATTCGAACTAAAAGAAGTTAGTTATCCTTTATCATAGTTGCCTCATCCTTATTTGGAATTATTGACTCATGTTATCTCTCTTGATGTCAGATTGTATTTTTGTGGAATTATTTGTTACATATCATTTCTCCTTTGTTGAGCTATTCTTATTGAAACTAGTATTTCTTATTGTGTTTATTCTTTGTGAGCTCGTTCTACTGCTTCTTTTTGATCCAATGCTCTTGAGTGATTTACTTATCGTATTCTCGTGTTATTGTTATTGTTGTTGCTGTTGTACTCAGTTTGTTGAGCCGAGGGATATGCGCGGTTGTGGTACTGAAACCATTTAGAACAAATGTTATAGAATATGAGCACATGTTATGAAAGTCATTTTATGGTGATGTTGTGTTTTTGACATGTGGTATTGTTGGGAGGTTTTGTTTGGGTATTTGCATGAGGTTTCTGCCGTACTATTGTTATTATTGATATTTGCACATGTAGCGTGACAAGGGGGCTATATATATGTGGGTTTGCGCATGTGGCAAGACAAGGTGGGAGTACTATTATGCACGTGCGGCGCGACAAGGCGAGCATTTACTTTATTATTGCGCACGTGGCAAGACAAGGTGGGCTATGTCAGGGACTGATTTGTAATGACTTGTGATGGCCTGGGGGCATTCTTGTTGTTGATATTTGTGTAGAGTGCCTACCTGCTTGAGTTTTATCTTGTGGGAAACATTCTTACGTGCTATTCATTTTCTCTACACTTACTAGTTGGCATGAACTGTGTTAGAACACTTGCACAAGCATACACGTAGTTAATTACTCCTATCAGTTTAAGAAAATGGATCCGGATACTATTGAGTATTTATACACACCCTCATCTATTTGCCTTCTATGTGGGAATGTTCTACTGGCACGTGCGTCGTCCGTGCGGTTACTAGTTGAAATGAGGGCACAAGATGCCAAGTGTTTAGGGTTCAGGAATTGGGACCCGTGACTTGTGAATATATTGAGGTTTGGTACCTCGTGAAGATTATTTGATAAACCTGGCATAATGGCAGTTATTCTTATTGAGTTGCTACTTGTCTTTCTTTTATCTGTTTTCACCGGATTCTAACTGTGTTCAGCTTGCTCCACTGGATTACTACTTGTTGTGTTCCGTTACTAATTGTTGCTTCTATTTCCTTTGAAGAGTACCGTATTATTGTTATCATTATGTGTAGTTTTGTAGAGATATCGTACTCTGTTAGTTCTATACCTATACTTGTCCAGGTTATCCAGACTAGTAGCTTTCTTGACTGCCCTCGTCACTACTCCACTGAGTTTAGTCTTGATACTTACTGGGTACCGCTGTAGTGTACTCATACTACGTTTCTACACAATATTTTGTGCAGATCCAAGTATTTCGAAGCCAGTCAATCATTAGCTAGCTGTATGGATTTTGCTGCGGAGACTCAAGGTAAACCTGCTGCTGCGTCTGCAGGCTTCAGAGTCACCTTCTGATGTTGTATTTATATTATTTATCGTTATTTCGAAATAGTTGTATTTAGAGGTTTTATAGCAAAAACTCAGTAGAGCTTATGACTTGTACTACCGATTTTGGGATTGTAAACTTTATATCGAGATTTCTACTCGCATTTGTTAGTCGATATTTAATATTGTTATTAATTCAGTAAATGTTAGGCTTACCTAGTCCCTAAGACTATGTGCCATCACGACCTCTTACGGAGGGAGATTTGGGTCGTGACAAGGAAGTGGGGTATAGCCCTGTGGTGGAGAATGGTAAGAATACTGCAGGGAGAGCGAATGGTAGGTAGTCTGATGAGTACATGGATGTTGTGGAAAAGATGTGTGCTAGAAGATTGCTGCCGGCCATCAGAAGCGGTGGGATGCAAGTGTGGAGTGGAAGGAAGCGAGGGTGTAGCATTATCCCTCATGATCAATAGGCCTCTTATCCTTCCTAGACCTATCTCGACCCCTACCAGTCATCTGCATAAATTAAAAAAAATGTTAGAATTGAGAATATAAATCTATAAATGTTGAGAGCGCTTGAAAAACTAACATGCTAGTCGTTTTCGAAGTATCCTTCCTCGTCCGAAAATTTTTCCTCTTCATTTATTTCATTTTTCTTCAGGTGATTTTTCGTCCTCATTTTCTATGATTATTATTTCCTCTATATCAACTTCTTCTAATATGCATTGAGGATGCTCCAAGTCATTTTCTAACTGATCATCCACCATTTGGTTATCACTTGAGGTATCATTTTGGTAAGCAACATCTATCACATTCTCAACTTCCACCCCACCAACAGGTTTAGTTTTGATTACAACCAATCAATCAGCCTTATCCCTCCACAATAGATATGGAGTATAATACACTTGCCTAACTTTTTCTGCAATTATAAAAAGATCATAGTGATCATACTCTTTTTTTTTTATTAACCTCAATTATGATGTACTACGAGTGTACATTTGTACCTCTTCTACGTGTTGGGTCAAACCACTTGCATCAGAAAAGTATGATCTTCTTATTTGGCCAACCTGAATATGATAATTCTAGAATCTCTTTGATCACACCATAATAATCATGTTCCCCATCCTGGTTTCCCTCACCACCTTCGACAAATACCCCATTGTTATTGCTTTTTTTTTTTTAATACTTGGAGCATTCCTCGTGTGAAATTTATAACCATTCACAAAATACTTAGACATAGTTGTAACCGTAGGTGCAGGTCCCCAAGATATACCTTTCAAAAATTGATTAACATTGTTGTTTTGGATTATTAATCTACATGTAATGTTAAATAAATCACAAGTGAGCAAGTATATTCACAAGTGACCAAGTATGTATATTCACATGTGAGAAAATATGTAAGATGCACTTACACTCTTTAAATCATACCTCAAATGTAGAATATACAACATCATGGCCAAATTGACTCAGGAAGTCACTGAGCTACACATTGAAAATTTTGTTAGTTGCATCAACCAAATTAAATAGTAGTCAATGTAAATTAATCTTACGTCAACACTTACTTAAGAAAGGGTTGAACCTTCGGACAATTTAGCAACACATGATTTGAAGCTGATTTATACTCCATACTCTTAGGCCCCTTTTTGATTGATCTTTAGAACCTCGGCCTGGTTGATTGAATATGGACATTGGTGAATATAATGGATCATTCTCAATCACGACATTGTACCGATTTGGCCTATTTCTAGCACATGGCACATGACTGTCGAAGTAATAAGAACAAAAATGGAAAGTTTCCTTTGCAATATAGGCTTCGCATATTGATACTTCAATCCTATTCATCTGTTTAACAAATCGTTTACACTTGCTGATAGTCCTGCACATTGTCATATTAGCCAATAATGTTAAAGAAAATTACAAGAATGAATCAAGGTTTGATCATTACCTCTCGAATGGATACATCCACCTGCACTGAACCGGCTCTTCAAGTCGCGCCTTGTGTACAAGGTGAATTGGAAGGTGTTCCATCACATCAAAGAAATCACATGGAAGAATCCTTTCCTGCTTATTAATGTTTACAGGAATGTTCCGATTAATTTGAAATAGGTTTTCTTCCCTTAATGTGGTAGAAGATAAGTCTTTGAAGAACAAACTTATCCATGTGATGGATTTTAAGATATTTTCAGGCAAACCACAAAATGCAATAGGGATTATGGTTTCCATGAAGATATGACAGTCATGACTTTTCATATGAGACAGCTTTCCTTCAACCATATTAGCACGTTTTCCCAGGTTCGAAGCATATCCCTCGGGCATCTTTAGGTTTGTAACCCACTCACAAATCTGTCGTCTTTGTTCCAAAGTGAATGTGTAGCTGGCCTTGGGCTTGAACACCTTACCATTGTTCGCAGCAAGTATAATTCAGGTCACCTGCAATATTCTTGTAAGTCCAGTCTAGCTTTCAGGTTATCTTCTGTCTTATTCTTATCATGCATCACTGTGTTGAACAAATTGTCAAAATAGTTCTTCTCAATATGCATGACATCAAGATTGTGTCGGAGAAGATTATCCTTCCAATATGGCAACTCCCAAAATATGCTCTCTTTTGTCCAGTTATGTGTAACACCATATCCAAAAAATCTAGAAGGTGGGGCCTTGGTAACTTTAGTGAAGTTCTGAACCCTTTCCCAAATTTTCCCACCGGACAAAATTGGAGGTGGAAAATCATGTTCAACTATATTCTTTTTGAATGCATTCTTCATCCTTCTGAACTCATGATCAACTGGCAAGAACTAACAATGACAATCAAACTATGATTGCTTTCGACTATGTCTTAAAGTGAACGTTTTACCATTTTTCATGCAGTAAGGACATGCTAACTTTCCAGCAGTCATCTACCCAGACAACATTCCATACACAGAAAAATCATTAATGGTCCATATTAAGTTAGCACGCAAGTTGAAATTTTGCTTAGTTGATATGTCATATGTATCAACTACATCATACCACAACTGTTTTAGCTCATCAATCAGAGGTTGCAAATATATATCAATCAAACTCTTTGGATTGTGGGGATCGGAAATAACACAATTTAAGAAAATATATAGACTAGTCATACACATTTCAGGCGGAAGATTATACAGCATAATAAATACTGGCCAACTTGAATTTGGTGTTGTAGAAATAGAAAATGGCGTGAAACCATCAGCATACAAACCGAACCAACATTCCTCGATTCACTAGCATAATCCGGATACGTCCTATCAAAATGCTTCCAAGCATCCCCATACGAAGGATGACACATAACACCAGGCAGCCTTCTATTTTCATAGTGCCATCTCATATGAGGAGAGGAACTCATCGAAGCATACAACCTCTTTAATCTAGGAATAAGAGGTAAATAATGCATTGACTTCACATCAGCCTTCTTCCCACTGGAAACCCGCTTAAAACGAGGTTTTTCACAAAATGTAAAACTTTTTAAATCTACATCACCCTTGTAATACAACATGCAACTATCTTCACAACAATCGATTCTCGTAGACGAGAGTCCTAACTTAGAAACCAATCTTTTAGCATTATAGAAATCTTCAGGTATGTTGAAAGTTGGGTCAACTAGTTCACTCATAAGGCCAATGAAATAATCCATTCCCGCTTGAGAAATATTAGTATATGATTTGATGCTTATTAATCTAACTGCAACAGACAACTAAGAGTGCATACTCCCTTTACTTAGTGGAGGATTAGCAGCCTCTAACTGTTAATAAAAATGTTTTGCCTCTTCGTTAGGAGCTTGTTCGACACTTTCATGGGGTCCAAACTCGAAGTGCATCCCAAAAGCATCCGCAACCAATTCATGGTATCTAGGATGTTGAATGTTATTCCCCACCGACCTACTACTTTCATCAACAACTATGTTATGAAATACACCATCACTATCATTAACCTCTCCATGACTAGTCCACACAAAATAATTATCCATAAACCCTTTTTTTATAAAGATGAGTCTTAACATCCTCCGATCCAAAAAATATGTAAACACTTGCACTTCACACAAGGACACCTGATCATCCCTCCGATTTGAAACGGTTCAAGTGACATTGCATGCCTAATAAATTCATTAACCTCTTCTATAAATTCCTCCCTAAAAGACCGATGATTAGGATAATTCCTATTATACATCCAACTATGATATTCCATCTACACAAAGAACAAATAAATTGCATGTTATATTAAATGAGTGTTCAGATTAATTTATAGTTTAAGTTACATAACAAACTTTAGTTACAAAGTAGTTAATTTAAATAATTTGAGTGCATAGTAATTTAAAATTCTCATATATCCCTAAATAAGTTCTTTTCAAATTCAATTAGACCATTAACGGGCAATATAATTGAAAGACTTGCAAGATAGCAAACACTAGCATTAATCGTAATTAGATTAATTCATGAAGATTATAATTTGTTAACACATCCAATTAGACTAATTCATTCAATTATAATTTGTTAACACATTCAATTAGACTAACACAATTAGTTAAGCCTAATTTTCTAAAAGCAATAAACACTAATAGAACAATATTAGTGTTCCCTAAATTAATAAACCCTAAATTTCTAAAAGTAATAAACACTAATAGAACAATAAATTAAACCTTAAAATAAAAATTATATTTTAAAAGCAATAAAAAATTAGAAAAATAAATTAAACCCTAAATTAATAAATTATTTCTAAAAGAAATTAAAAAATAGAACAATAAATTAAAACGCTAAATTAATAAACCCTAAATTTCTAAAAGCAATAAACAAAAATAGAACAATAACTAAAACGCTAAATTAATAAACCCTAAATTTTAATGTCACGAACCAAAATTCACTATAGGCTGTGATAACGCACAACGTCGCCGTTAGGCAAGCGAATTCTTAATTATTCATTTTATTAGTTTTTTTTAAATCATGAATCTTACTTAGATAGAGAGGTCAGTGCATTAAAATAAATTGTAGTTACGTACAGTTTCGTTAAATAATAAGTGAAAGTGTACCAATGTAAAATAATCCTTAACAAATTCCAGAACACCCCCAAAGCTCGGTATCACAAGTGTATGAGAATCTATTAGAAGGCACAATAACAATACAACATCTGTCTGGAATACAAGTTAGGCAGGAAAAATATAAAAAATTCTGATGGGGACTCTGTATGCTGCGGATCGTAACATGGGATGCAGCTCACCGTAAAGTCCCCACAATAGCCGCGCCTTTGCGACCAAAAGACCACCAAGAATATATATACCTGCACAATAAGAATAGAAGTGTAGCATGAGTATGCAAATCAACGTGTAGTAGTGACGAGGGTTGACATCGACACTTACTAGTGGTCTAATAAATCAAATACAATAGAAAGTAAACAAGTATGAGGCATGGTAAATAAACGGTATAAACAAATATAGGTACGTGGTACGATCCTCCTCCGAACAGTAACTCAATTATCGGTTACCTCCTCAACCAGAGTATATATATAAAATAGTCCCCACCAGATAGGTCTTCACAATGCAAAATAGGAAAATTCACGGATGCGCTAGCTTCTTGTCAAATATTACGCATGATTCTGTCGAGGCGAATGACCTGATTCCATAAGAATATGATACATGATACTGCCAAGGCGAACGGCCCAATCCCATAAGAATATAATATTGACGAGGTGAACGGCCCGATCCCAAAAGAATATGATATTGCCGAGGCAAACACCCGATCCTATAAGAATATGATACTGCAGAGGCGAACGGTCCGATCCTATAAGAATATGATGCTGCTGAGGTGAACGACCCAATCCCATAAGAATATAATACTGTCGAGGTGAACGCCCGATCCCATAAGAATATGATACTGTCGAGGTGAATGACCCGATCCCATAAAAATAAGAAGCTTTACGGGTCCTTGACCCCACTCACGAATATACGTGGGAGTTATGAAATTTAAGGAAGCCTTTCGATGAAAACGCACAACGCGGGAGAAATTCGTAGGGGAAAGTACAATTATTCTGCGGTTAATCAAGTAGCTCGTCAAATCTCTACAATAGCGAGTCCATCGATTTATGCAAGCTTAGTCTCAGGTCGTAACGCGAAATAAAGGAATTAAACAGGCAAGGATAACTCAATTAGTACAACTAAAGAATGGTGTGAACCTAAGTCTACCCCGACTTAATCAGAAATTCTAGCATACGTACGGACACTCGTCACCTCATACGTGCGCAACTCCTACAACATGTAGCATATAACAAGAATAACACCTACAGGGTAAGTTGCGCCTCACAGGGTTAGACAAGAGACTTACCTCGCTTCGAAGTTCCATAACCGGCTCCAACGTCTCTCTAACACCTCAAACCGATGGCCAACAATCCGAAAAAAGTCAAACAATGTGCAAACCAATAAAAATATACTCTAATACTCATAATTAATCATTTTATAAAAATTCCCAACTCCGCTCGAAAAGTCAACCCTCGGGCCCACGTGCCCGGATTCCGAAACTTTTCGAAGATAAACATTATCCATAACGAACTCATATATATGATTTATTCCAAATTTCACGTCCAATTTCGTGTTAAAAATCCAAAATACCAATTTCTAGGTTTTCTCTTAAAATCCCACAATTTCCATAACTTTTTCATGTTAAATCCTTATGAAATTCATGAAATTAACTTGCAATAAGTGAGAATCACTTACCTCGTATTGCTCGATGAATAACTCCTCAAAATAGCTCCCTAAATTGGGCCATCCAACTAAAAATGAGAGAAATGAGAGCTAAGTCTCGATTTAAAAGCACCCCACAGCCCAGCGACTTTCGCACCTGAGGCCTCTCAGTCGCACTTGCCGAAAAATCCATCGCAGGTGTGGTTCCCTCTAAGCCCAGGAAAATCTGCTTCTGCGGACCAAAATAGCGCATCTGCTCTTCTTCTTCTACAGACAACAAGCGCCTCTGTGTTTACGCACCTGCGTGACCAACTCCGCTTCTGCGGCCCAAGGCCTTCTTGGCCAATTCCGCTTCTGCGATCTCCTCTCTGCATCTGCGACCTCGCATGTGCGGACATTCCTCACACCTGCACTCTTAGGTCTCCTCCACGAATTTTGCACTTGCGACGACCCTCTCCGCACCTGCGTGACCGCACCTGCGGCCACTCCTTCCACAGGTGCGATGACACCAGTCTTCAGCAACAACAATATTTCCTCAAATCCAAATTTCAATCTGTTTGAAACCTGAGGCCCTCGGGACCCTATCCAAGCGTACCAACACATCCCAAAATACGATAGAAACTTAGTCAAAGCCTCAAATCACGTCAAACAATGTCAAAACTATGAATCGACAGTTTCTTTAAACTTTCAAACATTTCAACTCCGACGAACGCGTCCGATTCAAACTAAATATTTCGGAATGATACCAAACTTTACGCACAAGTCACAAATAATGATACGAACCTATTCCAAGGCTCAGAACCCCAAACGGGCATCAATAATATCAAAGTCCACTTCAAACCAAACTTAGAAAATTCTAATACCTTCAAAATATCAACTTTCCATATTAAGCGCTGAAATGCTCCCAGACCACCCAATACTCAACCCGAACATATGCCCAAGTCCGATTCCGAGGTCTTTTACTCAAAAGTCAAACCTTGGTCAACTCTTCCAACTTAAAGCTTCCGAATTAAGAATTTTCCTTCCGAAACAACTCCGAACTTCCCAAAATTCAATTCCAACCACACGTACAAGTCATGATACAAGAAGTGAAGCTACTCAAAGCCTCAAACCGCCGAACGACGTGGTAGAGCTCAAAACAACCATTCAGGTCGTTACATTTAATAATTAAAATAACTTAAAAAAACCTAGGTGACTAACCTTCAGGTGGTAGAACAGCGGCGGTTGAGCAGTGGTGAGAAGGGAGGCAGGTGGTGGAAGAAGCAGCGACGGTGGCGGTGGCTGTGGTGAGGCAGTGTGGTGGAGGAGAAGAAGGCAGCGGCGGCGACGGAAGGTAATGGGGATGATCTTGGACTTTGATTTTGGGGGAGATTGGAAGTAAGGATAGATTTTGGGTGGGATTTGGGCGAAATCGCCTTAGGGTGGAGGAGGATTATCACGACCCAAAATTCACAAGTCGTGATGGCACCTAACCCGACCCATTAGGTAAGCCAATTAACGGTTAACACAATTTTAATAAAATAAATATGATCAATAATTGATATATCTGGAATCTAAACAATAACCCAAGGACTGGTAGTACAAGACATGAGCTTCTAAGACTGGATTATTACAAAAACAGATGTGAAATAAATACAACTTCTGTTTGAAATGTACATAAACAGAATTCAACTCTAGAACTACCGAGGGACAAGTGGTAGCCACATCCGGAAGGCATGAACATCTTTAGAGTCAGCCTCTGTCATCCATCGTAGATCTGCTCCAAAATTCTGCACGCAAGGTGTAGAAGTGTAATATGAGTACAACCGACCCCATGTACTCAGTTAGTATCTTGACTAACCTCGGTGAAGTAGTGACGAGGCTTTTTAGTTAAGAGATACTCACTGATATAACATGTAGAATATACTAGCAATAAAACGATACTATAATATGACAGAAAAGAGAATACGAAACAAATATGCGAAGCAATAAATGAGTACTAGAAGAGATCACAATTTAGCATTTCCCAATATCTCCACCAATCTTTTCCTTAGAGCGATAACCATTAAACCACGATAGTAACTCCATAACTTTCATAGTGTGAAAAATGTACTCAAGATATCAAGTCAATGGCACGACAACAACCTTCGTGCATTTATCTCATCCTCACCAAATATACGTGTAACAGTACCAACTAGGTGAAATAAATGCCAATAACAGTAATGACAAAGTGAATAATATACAGGTAACAATAACGAACAAGGCAGTACATATGGTCAATGGTAGCAGACTATGTAGGAGGCAGAGAAATAATGACAGCAATTAAGAATGAAGAATATAAATTTCCCTAACTAGCATGGTAGAAGGACTAGGTGTAGCTATAACAAACAAGAGCGAAAGCATGATCTTTATGAGCTAACACCTAGAAAGCATGAATAACTAACATGATAGAAAGCTTATACGAAGGTGCAACAAATGAGGAACGACATGGATGTAGATATAACAACAAAATGGGAAACATGATATTTGCAAGTTAAACAAATAGAATGCCTGGGCAACACAAAAACAATTGAGATAGAGAACAAAAATAGAACAACAACGACAAGTCACATAGAAAAGTTAGGTACAATAGTAACAGCTCAAGGTAAAGGCATGAACGCATACTCCATGAAAAGAAATCACAACATAATGCATGTCCCTCGTCCTCGCCTGCACGGAAACACCCTTCGTGCCATGAACCCATGATAATATAAAAGCATTATAATATAAATGAAATGGCACGGCATCACCCTTCGTGTGTTTACACTCATCCTCACATGTTAATGTAAATGAGAACACGATAATATAAATGAAACGACACGGCATCACCCTTCGTGCTTTTACTTTCACCTTCACATGATATCGTTAATAAAATGGCATGGATCATGCTTCGTGCTTTACACTCTTCCTCACATGATAATGTATATGCAATGACATGGCATCACCCTTCGTTCTTTATACTCTTCCTCACCAAGCATATGTATACCAATGACAAGCAAGGTAGGAAGCATGAATAACATCAAGGAGAGTATTTAAGCGAATTTTCGAAATGAACATCAATCACAACTTTCAAGCCAATAACAATTCAACAAACCTCAAGTACTTTATTATTCAGGTATTTCGACAAGTAAAAAAAATGATTTTTAACTCAAGTATGGAATCCAATATCTCAAGAATACCGGTCGTAGCAATGTATTAATGATTAAACATAATGATGACTGAATTTAACACATCAATGGTTTCACAAAAATTTGTCAAATTTTAATCAAGTTATAATGAGCTAAATCTTGGTTCCTAGCATATACTTTCATATTCTCGATAATCTATAAGTCAAGTAGGGCATAAAACGAGAATGTGACAAAATTTTACAAGGCACAATTAATCGTATAATCTACCCCCCGAGTATGATTAACCCTGACCACATGCATAGACACTCGTCGCCTCATATATGCATCACCCCTGCATGTAGCAAACAATGGCAATTAGTAGGAAAAATTCCCTCAACAAAGTTAGGCAAGACACTTTCCTCAATTCGGCCAAATCAATACTCAAATTAGCTTTTCCTCTACAAGTTCACCTCCGCTCGACTCAATCTAGCCAAAGACAACTTAAATACATCAAACAGATGCAAGAGAAAACAATTCCAATTAACAAAGCTATGATCTTTATACAATTTTTAAAAAGTCAACCAAACCTTGAGCTCGCCCGGTCAATACCCCGGTCCAAGGATAGGTCTTGACTACCCACAGCCCCACGAGTCCATATACGTGTTTTGTTTTCAAATTCGAGTCCAGTTCGACTCTCAAATCCCAAATTTTCATTTTTTCAAAACTTTGACAATATCTCCAAATTTTTCCCTTAGATTCGCATGAATTTGATGTTAAATCTGATGTATAATCACAAAATATAATTGCAAGTTGATTAAAATTACTTATCCATAGTTTGGTAGGAAAATCCTTCCACACAATCTCCTGCCATTGAGGCTAGGGTTCAAAATATATCAAAATGAAGCTGAGTCTCGGAATTACTCAGCTATATGTAGGTTGCAGATGTCGCATTTGCGACATGGGGTTCGCAAATGCGAACCCCAAAAAAGTGGACAAGGAATCACAAAAGCGAAATAGGAGGAGTTCCGCTAAAATATCGCAAATGCGAAGACAGCTGCCATCGCAAAAGCGGCAGAAATCATCGCAAAAGCGAATAGCCCACACTCGCAAATGCGAGGAATGTCTTCGCAAATGCGAACTCTTCCCCAACATCCCAGTTTCGCAAATGCGAGGGCTTCTTTGCAAATGCGATAGTCGCATTTGCGACAAAGACATAGCAAATGCGATGGAACCAGTACCAGCACTCAAAATTATATAAAATCATTCTGAAACCAATACGAAACTCATCCGAGCCCCCGAGGCTCTAAACCAAACACCCACACCCGTCCAAAACATAACACGAACTCGCTCATGCAATCACAACATCAAAATAACCTCTAGAATCACGAATTCAATGCCAAAATGCATGGAAATCCCCATGAACTTAGAGAACCTCTAGAATCGCAACCGCGCGTCCGAACCATATCAAATCAACTCCAAATGACGCCAAATTTTGTAGGCAAGTTCTATATGACGAAACAGACCTATTCCATGTTCCGAAATCAAAATCCGAACCCGATAGCCTTAAAGTCAAATCATGGTCAAACCTAGGAAAATTTCAAATCTTTAAATTGCCAACTTCTGTCAAATGATGCCGAAACTTCCAAATGCAAATCGGAGCATACACCCAAGTCCAAAAATATCATCTGGACCTATCGGAACCATCAAAACTCCGATTCGAGGTCTAATACTCAATGGTCAAATGTTGGTCAATTCTTTCAACTTCGAGCTTCTCAAATGAGAGTCACTCCTTAAAATCATTTTCGAACCACTCAAAACCCCAAGCCGATGATGCACGCAAGTCATAATAAACCAGGTGAAGCTACTCATAACCTCAAACTGCCAAAACGGACGAAATTGCTCAAAACGACCAGTCTGGTCGTTACATCCTCCCCCACTTAAACATATATTCATTCTCGAACGTGCCATGAGTCGTTCCAAAGCTATCAAATCATTGCATGAGCTCACCATACATACAGTCAGGGGTGATTTCCCCATCACCCAAACCTTTGTAAATCTGACAACATAACATAACTGAAGATCCTTAATTCAACCTTAGTTCATAGGCTTTAGAACCCAAATTTCCAACATCCGGAATTCCTTACAAGGCCCAAACCTCGCAGCTACACATTGTGTAAGTATGAACAAGCCGTATTAAGTCATAACTATAACCCAAGATGTAATCACATGATATGCCCCATCACTGAAATACTCACAACAGTAACTGCTAACCATCACGGTTGCCTAAAAACAAATTTGCTACCGGTAGTAAACCTCTTATCAATTAAAACCTCGTTCAAAACCTTCATACACTGCCGATGCTGAAAGAAGCATACCGAATCTCTTAATCACTCATCTGATCAATAAGCCAAGAAACTCACTCGTCCAACCAGGGCCATTGCCCAAATCCTTAGCAGAAATACAGTATTCTTCCAAACATTCCTTATCTCAATACGGTAGAGCAAATCTTAGGTTTAGAGACCTCATCCCAGCCAATACAAGCAGCCCAACCTACAAGTCTCACCAAAACCATATGGAGCCCCACATAATACAGTTTCATACACCAAACGAGTAATCATTCAGATATGCAGCAAATATAGAAGGAAAGCAAGGTACAAGGACTATCTATCAAGTACAGAAGATATAACAACAAAAGTACAGTTTCGTTAACTTTTCCCACAGAGGGAAAACAAAACACTAAATAAACACAAGGAAAGGGTATCCTACATACATCCGTTTCGGCGTGCAGCCTAATCCCAAATATATTAATCCACATAAGGATACCCATCGAGCCAAAGTGCTTGATCTCACTGATCACATGTGCGTCAAGATCAAGAATGATAGAGTGCACGAATGTAACTGCGGGAAGATGATTAGTTACAAACAATACTGAGAAAGACAAGCACAACTATGGTACAATAAGCAAGTCAACATCATGAGGGTCATCTCGCCCATAACGCTAAAAGGCCTAAACGAAATTACAATATGCGTGCGAAAAATCATGTACCCTCACAACATGTCACATCATAAGAGAGAAACACAATACATAGACCAAGACGTGAATAACATCCATTCCGCCCGATGATATACCTGTTGCAACAACTACGCAAGAGAAGGCAAATCCGATCCAATATAGAATACGCATTCTCATTAGGCTCACAAATAATCCCCAAACCAAATCCCGTTGATTCCTAAAACAGATAATTAACCTTCCAAAATCCATAGTAACCTGTCCATAACACCTACCATCAGTCATCCAATCCCCAACATTTCTTCACAATTTGCAATCAAGGAATAGTCTGCTAACGAGAACATCCAACCTCTGAACCTCATGAATTACCAGAATCTTCATATCCGATCTCAACATCACTACTCAAACGGCCGATACGTCGCTCACACTCCATCATTTTATAGAAAATACCCACAAGTCAAAACACAATGTACCTGCCGAAGTGCACTCTCACCTCCGATAATATCAAATAGCGCCCACATCCTCTTAAACATCTGGAATCGTTCGTGACATCAAGAACTTATATCCTTCCCTTCAAAACTTAACTGTAATCTTGAACTTGCAGCTTTCAATCCCACCAACGCACCGTCACTAATATGCTAACTTGCAAAAATACAAAAATCTCACAATCAACTCTGAACCACAAGCAAATTGAACATCTCATCAACCGCAAACCTTGAATTTAACTCAATCTAGGAGAATATCACCACACGCAATATATCTTCTATACCTGTAGCAAACATCAACTCTGGTCGTGTCCATAACCACGGCAAATTCGTTGGAACTCATTAACACGTGATCGAGTCATCAGAACTTATCGCCTCTAACTCAATCGAATCACCCAGACTGCCAACCTGCAAGCAACTCAATCCGATATGCATTGCTTTGAAGGGACCTTCTGGGAATCCGAAGCCATTTCTCGCATCCCTCCAATATTGCCATGTAGAATCATTCTTGACATAGTAATACCGCAGATCTCATTACCATTCGATACCGATCTTAAGCCTTACCCATACACAATTTCAGAAGTCCTTAAATGCTACATATGATTTGGATCTCGTCAGAACCTTCTCGATAACCACTCACCTTACTCTGATCTTCAATCATAATTAATACGTACCGAGCAACCTGCGCTTCACCAGCACATGACTATTCAAAGAAACAACCTACCCCTCAGCTCGGAAACTGATACAACGCATGATCCTACAATTCGATCGTCATTAGCAGACTTCCCCGCTTAGCCCGAAGCCGCAGAACACATCATCGGTAATCCAAAGTACCATATCTTCATAGCATGCCCCGATCACGTACGACTATTTAGTTGAATACTTCAAAACATCTCATGCAATACTGGTCATAGAACACTCTGAAGACTCTGCCAAGCACTTACCTATCCTTGTAATAGTCTGACAACTTCCCTACATGCTCTGAAATAATAATATATGCATCCCACAAAATGGAAATCTCATGCGGAACACACGATCCAAACTCATCATGCAAGAGATAACACACCAGTTGTACTCAAATTAACAACTCAGCATGAACCCACCATAATCAGAACGACTAGGCCACTAGCTCGTCTTTCCAAGTCTGTGCTTACTAACCAGATATAAGAGCTCGCCTGGTACCACAAATGGACGACTGAAAGATTTAACAATGCATCTAATCTCGAGAATAGACAACACATCATGATGATAACCAAGCATCCACAGCCCTTTGTAATCTATCTACAACATCATAGATCATCGGCACATAGCAATTACTAAGTGTGCAACATCTCATATGAACGAATAGGAAAAATCAAAATCATAGGTTTCAAGCTGAAACAAGGTCGCGCGATAAGGAAAGAAGAAAGGGAAATTTTCCTAAATGCCCTGTAGCCTCTCGAAGATAGGAATAGACGTCATCATACCGATCCGCAAGACTCTACTAGACACTTGCTCATGACTCGTAGAACCTACGAACTTAGTGTTCTGATACCAACTTGTCACGACCCAAAATACACAAGTCGTGATAACACCTAACCCGACCCGTTAAGTCAACCAACTAACAGTTAACACAATTATAATACAATAAATGTGATCAATAATTAATATATCTGGATTCCAAACAATAACCCAAGGACTGGTATAACAAGATATGAGCAACTAAGACTGGATTATTACAGAAACAGATGTGAAATAAATACAACTTCTGTTTGAAATGTACATAAACATAATTAAACTCTAGAACTACCCAGGGACAAGTGGTAGCCACATCCGGAAGGCCCGAACATCTTCAAAGTCAGCCCCGGTCATCTACCGCAGCTCCGCTCCAAAAATCTGCACACAAGGTGCAGAAGTGTAGTATGAGTAACTGACCTCATGTACTTAGTAAGTATCTTGACTAACCTCGATGAAGTAGTGACGAGGCTTTTTAGTTAAAAGATACTCACTGATATAACTTGTACAGTAAACTAGCAATAGAACGATCCTACAATATAATAGAAAAGAGTACACGAAACGAATATGTGAAGCAATAAATGAGTACCAGAAGAGATCACAATTTAGCATTTCCCAATATCTCAACCAATCCTTTCCTTAGAGCGATAACCAATAAACCACGATAGTAACTCCAAAACTTTCATAGTGTAAGAAATGTACTCAAAATACCAACTCAACGGCACGGCAACACCCTTCGTGCATTTATCTCATCCTCACCAAATATACGTATAACAGTACCAACTAGGTGAAATAAATGCCAATAACAGTAATGACAAAGTGAAAAATACACAAGTAAGAATAACGAACAAGGCAGTACATATGGTCAATGGTAGCAGACTAGGTAGGAGGCAGAGAAATAATGACAACAATTAAGAATGAAGAATATAAATTTCACTAACTAGCATGGTAGAAGGACTAGGTGTAGATATAACAAACAAGAGCGAAAGCATGATCTTTATGAGCTAACACCTAGAAAGCATGAATAACTAACATGATAGAAAGCTTATACGAAGGTGCAACAAATAAGGAACGACATGGATGTATATATAACAAAAAAATGGGAAACATGATATTTGCAAGTTAAACAAATAGAAGGCCTGGGCAACACAAAAACAATTGAGATATAGAACAAAAATAGAACGACAACGACAAGTCACATAGAAAAGTTAGGTACAATAGTAACAGCTCAAGGTAAAGGCATGAATGGATACACCATGAAAAGATATCACAACATAATGTATGTCCCTCGTCCTCGCCTGCGCAGAAACACCCTTCGTGCCATAAACCCATGATACTGTAAAAGCATGATAATGTAAATGAAATGTCACGACATCAACCTTTGTGCTTTTACACTCATCCTCACATGTTAATGTAAAAGAGAACACGATAATATGAATGAAACAACATGGCATCATCCTTCGTGCTTTTACTTTCACCCTCACATGATAACGTTAATAAAATGGCACGGCATCACTCTTCGTGCTTTACACTCTTCCTCACATGATAATGTATATGCAATGGCACGGCATCACCCTTCGTGCTTTACACTTTTCCTCACCAAGCATATGTATACCAATGACAAGAAAGGTAGGAAGCATGAATAACATCAAGGTGAGTGTTTAAGCGAATATTCCAAATGAACATCAATCACAGCTTTCCAGCCAATAACAATTCAACAAACCTCAAGTACTTTATTATTCAAGTATTTCGTCAAGTCTTAAAAAATGATCTTTAACTCAAGTATAGAATTCAATATCTCAAGAATACCGGTCGTAGTGATGTATTAATGATTAAACATAATGATGACCGAATTTAACACATCAATGGTTTCACAAAAACCATCAAATTTTAATAAAGTGATAATGAGCAAAATCTTGGTTCCTAGCATTTAATTTCATATTCTTGGTAATCTAGAAGTCAAGTAGGGCATGAAACTAGGTCACAAAATTATACAAGGCACAATTAATCGTATCATCTATCCCCGAGCATGATTAACCCTGAAACATGCATATACACTCGTCACCTTATATATGCATCACCCCCGCATGTAGAAAATAATGGCAATTAGTTGAAAAGTTTTTCTCAACAAAGTTAGGTAAGACAGTTACGTCAATTCGGCCAAATCAATACTCAAATTAGCTTTACCGTAACAAGTTCACCTCCGCTCGACTCAATCTGGCCAAAGACGTCTTAAATACATCAAACAATGCAAGAGAAAACAATTTCAATTAACAAAGCTATGATCTTTATACAATTTCTAAAAAGTCAAAAAAAGTCAACCCCCCCTTCGTCCAATCAAAACCCAGGACCAAGTGTAGGTCTTTACTACCCGAAGCCCCACGATTCCATATACGTATTTTGTCTCCAAATCCGAGTACAATTCGACTCTGAAATCCCAAATTTTTATTTTTTCAAAACATTGACAATATCTCCAAATTTTTCCCTTAGATTCTCAAGAATTTGATGTTACATCTAATGTATAATCACGAAATATAATTGAAAGTTGATTAAAATTACTTATCCGATAGTTTGGTAGGAAAATCCTTCCACAAAATCGCCTCTCATCGAGGCTAGGGTTCAAAATATATCAAAATGAAATTAAGTCTCGGAATTACTCAACTATATGTAGGTCGCTGATGTCGCATTTGCGACATGGGGTTCGCAAATGTGAACCCCCCAAAAGCGGACAAGGCATTGCAAAAGAAAACCAGGAGGAGTTCTGCTAAAGTCGCATTTACGACCAAAATATTGCAAATGCGAAGACAGCTGTCATCGCAAAAGCGAAAAAAATCTTTGCAAAAGCGAACAGCCCACACTCACAAATGCGAGGAATCTCTTCGCAAATGAAAACTCTTCCCCAGCAGCCCAGTTTCGCAAATGCGAGGGTTACTTCGCAAATGCGATAGAACCAGTACCAACACTCAAATATTATAAAATCATTGTGAAACCAATTCGAAATTCACCCGAGCCCCCGACGCTCCAAACCAAACACCCACACCAGTCCAAAACATAACACGAACTTGCTCGCGCGATCACAATATCAAAATAACCTCTAGAATCACGAATCAATCGCCAAAACGCATGGAAATCCCCATGAACTTAGAGAACCTCTAAAATCGCAACCACGCGTCCGAGTCATATCAAATCAGCTCCAAATGATGCCAAATTTTGCACGCAAGTTCCATATGATGAAATGGACCTATTCCAAGTTTTGAAACTAAAATCCGAACCCGATAGCCTTAAAGTCAAACCATGGTCAAACTTAGAAAAATTCCAAACTTTAAATTGTCAACTTCTGCCAAATGATGCTGAAACCCTCTAGAAACATCCAAATGCAAATTCGAGTATATGCCCAAGTCCAAAAATATCATTCGGACCAACCAGAACCATCAAAACTCTGATCCGAGGTCAAATACTTAATGTTCAAATCTTGGTCAATTCTTTCAACTTCGAGCTTCTCAAATGAGAGTCACTCCTTAAAATCATTTCAGAACCACTCAAAACCTTGAGCTGATGATGAACAAAAGTCATAATACACTAGGTGAAGCTACTCATGACCTTAAACTGCCGAACTGGACGCAATTGCTCAAAACGACTAGTCAGGTTATTACATGGGTGGAGGAGAGAATGAGAGATAGAGAAAATAGAGAAATGGGGAAGAAAGCCCACTCCGGGGGCTCTAATTTGTAGGTTTCCGACCGACTTTGGTCGAAAAAGGCGGACTTATTAAACAACAAATCAAGTTCTTTGAATGGTTAAAAGTGCACAGTGATCTATAGTGATCTACAGTGATAAGTGCACAGTAATCTACAGTAACATTGCTACAGTACTTCCAGAAAATTCTTTGCCGGTGTCAAGACGAACTGGATGAACGTTGATTGGGAACCTTTCCCTTAAGCTAGATGGCACTGGGATCCTTTCGGATCTGCACTGTAAGCGTGGTTCCCAGGGATTATGGCACAGTGATGCCTGTAAATGTACCTGGTAGGCTTGCAGATGGTTGTAAAACCTTTGGGTCATCCAAAAGTAATTCTTTGTAGAACAATCATAAAGATTAACCGACTGAAAAATCCCCAAATATCCCCAGTCAACAATTTACAAGTCTCAGAAATGGAGCTTGACAAGTGATTATCACATGTCTACCGTTGAGCAGACTAGGAAATCAGGTATGGAATTCTTGTTTTTATATGTGATTCTTGTTTTTAACATACTGTTATGTGGTACTGCCAGATCTAGTTTGACACTCACGGATCTCCAGTACCAGACTATTAAGGATTTCTCTATTTCCGCTATTCTCTGTTGAAGTTCAAAGAGTTTGGGAGAATCTGCAAAGCGGTGCATAACAAGTTCTCTAGTATGGGTTCTAGGGATCTTGTATGGTTTAAGTAATGGAGTTGTAGGGGTAGAAGGTCCTACAGTTGGTTTCTTCAGGGAAGTTGAAGATGAATTTGAGACTAAGTATTCTCCAAGAGTTTGTAAATACTTGTTCATATAATTATTTTGTTCAAAAATATTTTTAATATCTTTGCCGGTGATCGGCTCAGTGTCAGCTCTCTTTTTGATAGGTGAGGCTGTAATAGAGCTGCTAGCAAAGTTTGTTGAAAACCCTTGTGATGGAGGAAGTTCGGAAATTACTTCTTCGCCAGTATTGGTTTCCATATTTTGAAACACTAATTGAATCTGAAAATGGGAAATGTATTTGATTATAGTCAGCATAAATTTCAAACCATTCAAAGAAATCGATTTGCTATTTAATAACATTTAGACTGTTATAAAAAATTGATTGGATTTTCTTCTTTTCTTCTCCTTTATACTTGTTTAAAAACCAAGTTCTTTTAAAAAGATTTTCAGGAGAATAAAATTCTTTTTTGGAGACCATTTGTTACAACCCATATTTGTATACGTTAGCTTACGCCATAAGTTAGTCTACATAGGTCCGAGAAGAGATTATATTTGAGATGATAAGAATTTAGTCCTATTGGTCTTAAATGATGCAAGGGTGTATAAGGGTGGTTAACAAGTATTAGAAGTTAAACGAATCAAGGATGTTGTGACTCGTATTTTCGGGTAAATCTAGAGGTGATTAATATTACCAAGAGGTTATATTTTAAGGTATTTGAATCATATAATACCCGTTTCGTAAGTCTTACGTCAAACGAGTTATGAAACAAAAGTCGACAAAAGTTGTCGCAACTTAGGTTCATAATTTTACTTAAACATTAGGTCAAATATTTCTAAGCTTTTCTCCCAATTTACAAGGAATTACGGGGTGATCTACCTACTAAATTAAAGATCTACGAGTCTAGTTTCCAACGTATTAAACCGTTTGTCAATACGATCTCGGAATATAGAGATAATTGTATTTCCGCAGACCTGCGCAGATTGGTAGGTGACAAGTAGGTGCATCACCTACTTGCCAAAATTAGAGGACAAAATTAAAAGTCCCAAAGTCGGCCAAGAGAGGAATTTGTGACGACCCGGTAAATCGTCTCATGGGTTACTGCTCCGTCTTCCCCAATATCTGTATCATTATGCCTCGTTATCAGTATTTTAGGTAATTTAGTTGAGTAAGTTGCATTCGGAGTGAAATCGGTAAGAAATGAGACACTTAGTCCCTTTTAAGAAGGCTTAAGATGAGAAAGTCAACTAGATGTTGACTTACGAGTTAGAAGGCTCGGATGTGAATTCAGATGATTCGGTTAGTTTCGGGAGAGGATTTATGACTTAGGAGAGTGATCGGAATTAGTTTTGGAAGTTCCGTGTAGGATTAGGCTTGAATTGGTGAAGTTAGAATTTTGGCGATTACCAGTTGATAGGCGAGATTTTGATCTGAGGGTCGGAATGGAATTTCGAAAGTTGCTCTAGCTTCGATATGTTATTTATGACTTGTGTGCAAAATTTCAGGTCATTCGGACGTGGTTTGGTTGGGTTTAGATCAAAATAGCTACTTAGAGGATTTTGAAAATCTTAGGCTTGAATCCAATGTGAATTGGTGTTGATAAGTTGTTTTGAACGTCCCGAAGGTTGGAACAAGTTTGAATAATGTTATGGGACATGTTGGCGTGTTTGGTTGAAGTCCCGAGGGCCTCGAATGGATTTTGGATGGTTGATGGGGTTTAACTTTGGCATTTCAAGAATATGTCGATGTCGTATCTTCAAGAATAAGTGGTATAATATTATGCAAATGGACTCCAAATTCAGTTTTAATTGAAGCATTATATCCGTATCAAAATTTCGGAGCCATAGCAAAAAGAATCGTCTAATTCGGACATCGTATGAGAAAGTTATGCCTATTTTTATGTCAAATCTGCGATAGCAGATTGACCGCAAATCAGCTATGCGAACCGCATTTTTGACACAGAAATCGCAAACTGAGACAGAACTTGCGGCGAGGTTTACGACCAGAGATGTGAACCGCAAAGGTGAAATGCGAACCGCATTTTTGACATAGAAAATCGCATTTTTGACCTGATAGGTGTGTTTTAACCCGATTTTTGATGCTTTTTAAGTAGAACTCAGTGCTCATTTTGCCCTACAAGACCCATATTCATTACCCACGAAGAGGAACACCTCCAAACACCATAGAATCACAATAAATCAACTTTAAAACCATATCCAAAGGAGATTATCTCGTGTAAATTCTTAAAGAAGGGGGTTTGACCATTCTAAACACATTTGAAGCTAGAGAGCTCGGATTGAAATAAGTTTTGAAGCAATTCTTGGAGGATTTCCAAGAGAAACATCGGGGTAAGTATTCCTAACTCAATTTTGGAGGAATTACCTCAGTTTATCACTATTTTTAGCAATTAATTGGTGATTTAAGTTGGGAAAATTATAGAAAACCCTAAGGCTTAGGTATGAGGGTTAGAGGTCGATCCGGTGTCGGAATTCGACAAATTTTATATGGTTGAACTCGTGAGAAGATAAGGAACCCGTTGGGGTAAAAAGTACTGAATTTCAAGACGTGGGCCCGGGGCTCGGGTTTTGCTAATTTCGGGATTTCTTAGTAAATTCGATTGTTTTTGCTTGGGTTTTATTCCCTCAACATATTGTGACGTAATTGTTCTGAATTTGGATAGATTCGATGCACGTGAAGGCCAATTCAAAAGGCAAAGGTGTCACGGGCTAAGGATTTAGCCTGTTTGAGGTGAGTAATGTTTGTAAATGATGTCCTGAGGGTTCGAAACCCCGGATTTGCACCTCGTAGTGCTATGTTGAGGTGAGGTACATGCTCGATGATGAGCATGGGGTTGTTTACTTCTGGGGATTGGGACTTGGTCCATCCCGATTGATGATTTCTTCTACATACTTGATTGAAATCTAATTGATATCATTGTGATTTGGGCTACTTGCCATATTTGGGCTTCGCGCCGGTTATGTGAACCCTTCAGGGGTAGTTGTTATTGTTTACTAAATCTTATTTGGGCATCTCGCCGGTTATGTGAACCCTTCAGGGGAATTTGTTACTGAATTGATTCATTTCATAAACTCGGTTTTGAACTCAAATGATATTTTCAAATGATTTTTAATTGGATCGGGTGGCACGCTGCCACGGAATATAAATTGGATCGGGTGGCATGCCGCCACGAGATGTAATGTGCATGGATCGGGTGACACGCCGTCACGAGATATTGCGCTACTGAACCCCCCCACAGTAAGCGCCGGGTACCCAGGGAACGGGTGGCACGCTGCCACGATAGTCATGACTTGCATTGCATTGCATCGCATTGCATTTTGGTTGTGTTGGTGTTGTCTCCATTTACTTCACGTTATCTATTTGAGATGTTACATGTTTTTACTGTTCCATCGTGGATTGCTCTAAGCGTTATGTGTTTCTTACTTTCTGTCATTATTTATATTTATTACTTACTGAGTTGGAAGTACTCACATTACTCCTTGCACCATGTGTGCAGATTCAGGCGTTATCGGTTCCGTCCCGAGGTATTGACTACTATTGTCAGGGTGGTGATTCAGAGACTACGAGGTAGCTGTTAGCGTTCGCAGCCCCGTATCTCTTTTATTTTGTTGTTTCCACTTTCTTCAAACAATTGTGCAAAAGATATTGTAATAGTTATTTTATTATTAGGATTTCATTAGTGGCTCATGACTTTGTGACACCCCGATCCGAGGGCTGTAGTCGGGATGGTTTACTATATTTTTCCGCAGTTTACTGTTATTAAACCATACTTATATTATTTTCGTATTATTTAACTGTTAAAATGAAGTTAGTTTGGATTGGCTGGCCTTGTCTTCATGAGAGGCGCCATCACGACCGGGTTGGGATTTTGGGTCGTGACAGAATTTTATTATTAGGATTTCATTAGTGGCTCATGACTTTGTGACACCCCGATCCGAGGGCTGTAGTCGGGATAGTTTACTATATTTTTCCGCAGTTTACTGTTATTAAATCATACTTAGATTATTTTCGTATTATTTAACTATTAAAATGAAGTTAGTTTGGATTGGCTGGCCTTGTCTTCATGAGAGGCGCCATCACGGCCGGGTTGGGATTTTGGGTCGTGACAGAATTTTAAGGGATTATAAACTCAGTTATTTCACCCTTATTTTAGACCTTCAAAACCAAATTGAACCCCTGCAACCCCTCCCAAAAAATCCCACACAAACCCTAATCGATTTTCCCCTCTCTTTCAGGTTTTAATTGGGGCTGAAACCTAGAGTTTGAAGAACTAAGGAAAGGGCTGAGATATCCAACAAGTAAGGTAAGTTTACTGCTCTCTGTTCATAAATTTTTTTTCCTGTGAATCATGGTAATTCGTTCAATACATGTAAGAACTCACGAGACGGTGATCGGAAGCTGTGAGTTCGAGTTATTCACTTGTAGCGGACTGTTTGACTGTTTTGTGTTGCTTTTGGGCTACGTGTTTTACTACTGTTTTTTGGATTTTTGGAGGAAGAAGGGTGTGGAGAAACATCATATATATATTTAGAGTTGTGGGCTGATAGTTCTTCGTAACATTTCCAGGTCGTTTGACACGACTACGGTGGCCATCGTATGTATGAAGTGATTAGCTTGTGCGTGGACTGTTTTGGGAGGCTTAATATGATTATTATTGATGTTGTTTGGGCTGTTTGATGATTGTTTTGAATTGTGTGAAGTCATATATATAGGGGAGGTGTTGTCCGTTTCATCGTAAAATAGGTTGTGGTCGATACATAATAATTATGACGCTTAAATGATAACGATAGTATCGTTTCTCTTATTGTAGACTAAGGAGTTGTGACAATTGCATAGCTTGAGATTGGGGCAGTATATACAAGGTATGTGAGGCTATCCCTTTCCTTCGTTTGCACGACTCTGATGGTACATGATGTAATGAACGAGCTTCCAAAGAAACTCTACTCTTAGAAGCTAGCAGTACTTACATTGTTTCCCCTCTTATGGAACGATTGACATTGATGTTGGTTCTCTTGTTCTTATGCTATCAATGTTGTTGGTACTTCCTGATTCTTATACGGCTCATGGTGAAGAGTTAGTCCTAATAACGTGTACAGAGAATACCAACCTTACATCATTCCAAAGGCTTAGAATGTATTTTCATGAGTCGAGCATGCATTATATATATATATATATCTATTTTACTCTACCGAGCCGCGCTATAGTCGGCCGGGTACGGCACCTATTTTGCAACCACTGATCAGTTGGGTTTTACTGAGCTCCACATGGACGGGTACGATTCTACCAAGCCTTATGATGGCCTGTACGTTTTTACCGAGCCTATTACGCCCGGGTATGATATGATGATGATGATGATGCCCACAGAGGCGTATGTTTTAAAAGTTTATGTATATATACATATGTATCATGCATTTCATGTCAGTAGCCCTCAGAGGTACCCAGATGTTATAGGTTGTATATTCTCTATCCCTGCTACATTAGTGTTCGTACTTTTGGTTCCCTGCCTTACATACTCATTACTTTATTTGTACTGACGTCCTTTTATTTGTGGACACTGCATGTCATGTTGAAGGTCCTGATAGACAGGTAGACGAAGCTCCCCCACCATAGTAGGCTGCCAGTTCAGCGTGTATTGGCGAGATCCCTTCTCCAGACTTGCTGTGGTCTTGGTATGCATTGCAACAGTTATGTTCTTTTAGAGGCTCATAGACAGATGTCGACTCATGTATAGTTGGGATGGCCTTGTTGGCAAATTTATTTTTGTTGTATAATTTTTCATGACAGCCTTGTCGGCCATGTTATATATGTTTATGTCATTATCTAGAAAATTTTGGTTGATTAGGATTATTGTCTGTCATTTATACTGATCTCGTCGGCCCTTATAGGTAATAAGAAAGGTTTGATAAAATTATATTGGTACTCGGCAAGTAAGGCCCGGGTGCCGGTCATGGACCTCCGGTTTGGGTCGTGACACCGTTTTTGTCAATTTCAAATTCTATCTCTAAAGCACCAAGGATGTTGTCATCTCATCTCTTAATTGGGGACCTAGTGACGTGTAAGTAGGAGAATCTGGTTGGTTGTAGGTAGTGTCGGCAGAGAGAATCGTTTCTAATTTTTCTACCTTATACCTAGCTTGTGGAACCCTATATTCAAAATCTACTGTCTTGATTCTAGTGGGGGTATGAAGATACTGAATGTCTATCAGAATGAATTGATGGGATTTCAAACTGCGAAGAGGTAGAGGAACTAACTCTTTGGCTAAGGGACCTCAGAAAGGAAACTAGCACAAATCTGGAAGGGAATTGTTGGATCTGGGAAACTGTCGTGTTTTGTGGCTTTTGAGCAGGAGTGGTATCCTGCAGAAGTCAGTTTTTAGGAAGAGAGACCTGATTCAAAGAGATTGTCTTAGGAATAGATAGATGAGACCTTTGCAGATCTGTCTGAAAGAGAACAGTTTCACCTTTGTGAGTAGTTCTCATAGCTCCAGTGTTAAAGGCAGAACTCATTGCCTTATATTGAATCCTGTAAATAATTACTACTAGAAGAGAACCAGCTTTAATCTTATAATTAGATGTCATAATGTTTAGGGTTAAGACATCTAAAATATTTCTATCCTTAAGGGAGACTATGAAGTAAGGAAACAATCGAAATAAATTAGAGCATTGCAGAGACTAGTTTCTACCATTCCTAGCAAGGAATCATTGAATTCTAGAAATCTAGGATCTCTAAGACAGAGTAGGAGTGATATGTCCAATCCTTCTCTAGATAAAGGCTTAGTAGTAATTTGTACCAAACCAAAATGAATATAATTATACTTCTTTCTATATTTTTCAATAGATTTGATATTGAGAAGTTTGATTTCCTCATGATCTGATTCTAGAGGAATAGTCTGCTCAATGGTAGACATGTGATAATCACTTGTCAAGCTCAATTTCTGAGAATGCAGATTCTTGTTTTTAACATACTGTTATCTGGTACTTCCAGATCTAGTTTGAAACTCACAGATCTGTCTATTTATGGTTAAGTTTGAGATTTGTTCTTATTCTTATCTTGGTATGGTGCAAGGATGATATATCTGAAGATAGATCTATAGATCTACTAATTCTTTTTCATAAAATGGTTAAACATATTATTGTAGTACTAAGAAACTTTGAAGAACTGGGATCCTTTCGGATCTGCACTGTAAGCGTGGTTCCCAGGGATTATGGCGAGGTGATGCCTGTACATGTACCTGGTAGGCTTGCAGATGGTTGTAAAACCTTTGGGTCATCTATAAGTAATTCTTTACAGAACAATCATAAATATTAACCCTTTTGAGTAAAAGAATTGGTATATTTACATATCTACCCTCTACATCTAACATTAAGCACAATGATAAGATAAAATCTAAACAGACCTCTTACAAGATCATATAATTTATAGATCTATGAAGTTTAACGCCAGATCTGACTCATCCACATGCAGTAGAGTTAAGAACTTGAATGATTTCTTTATGAAACCACTTGGTCTCTCAAACCAAGGATAGAAAGCAATTTTATATTGTTGATATGTCGTACTTTCACTCCCTCTCTTCTAGATCCACTAGTTCTTTTTCCTCCTCATCTTCTTCCAATTTTAAGCTCAAAGAAGAAATTAGTTTCTCTGATTTGCAGCAATTAATTGACGACTGGAAAATCCCCAAACATCCCCAGTCAATAATTTACAAGTCTCAGAAATGGAGCTTGACAAGTAAATCTATTGAAAAGTTTGATTTCCTCATGGTCTGATACCAGAGGAATAGTCTGCTCAATGGTAGACATGTGATAATCACTTGTCAAGCTCCATTTATGAGAATGCAGATAATGAAATGTCCGATGACGAGCAATTTAACAACATATGAGAAGATGATTTAGATTCATCCTCTATATTTTCATAAGAGTCTAACCAGGATGACCTCCCTCAGATCAGTGTTCTCACAAAAGAACAAGATCTTCTTCTTGAAGTGATTGGTGATCCTCAAGATCTTGAGCTTAAAAGGGATTATTTAGGAAAACTTAAGACAGTCCTTAATAAGCCTTCAACATCTTCATCTTCAACTTTTCAAAATCATCCTCAGGTAGCCAATACCTACAACATTACTGATATTCTTAAGAGGTTTCCCTCTGATAGTCCTAAGGTATCAAAAGTGACCATTTTAGGATCAACGTCAGCAAGTCTTTTGTTTGGACTGACATAGCTTTATTCGACAGTGGTGCAGACAGAAGCTGTATCCAAGAAGGTGTCATTCCAACTAAGTTTTTCGCAAAAACCAAAGAACGCTTAAGGTCCGCCAATGGTGAAAAACTTAAAATAACTTACAAACTTCCTTCTGTAAAGGTCACAACCTCCCTAGAAGAACCAACCTGGTACATCCATACTCCATTTTTATTAGCAAAAGACCTTTGCAATGCAGTAATCCTAGGTATTCCTTTAATTCAACATTGCCAACCATACCTAGTTACGAATAAAGGCATTCATGTGGATTATCCCACAAGCAACGTCCTACTTCCTTTCCATAAGCATCCAACTTAGGAAATCATACATTCTTTACAAAAAAAAAAAAAAAAAAAAAAAAAAAGCAAATTATGTTTTTAAAGGAAGAAGTAGCTTTTCAAAGAATACAGAAACAGCTAACTAATTTTACAATTTCTTCCAAAATTAAAAGTTTGGAAGCTAGAATTTAACAGGAGCTTTGTTCCGATCTGCCTATGGCATTTTGGAAACAAAAAAGGCACATTATTGGACTTCCTTACGAGCATGACTTTGATGAAAAAAATATTCCAACTAAAGCTCAATCCATTCAAATGAACCACGAGCTTATAATGCATTGTCAAAAAGAGATCAAGGATCTCTTAGACAAAAAGATAATTTCTCCTTCTAAATCTCCCTGGAGTTGTGCGGCATTTTATGTAAACAAAAACTCTAAAATCGAGCGTGGAGTCCCTCACTTGGTTATCAACTACAAGCCTCTTAACGCATCACTTAGATGGATTAGGTATCCTATTCCTAACAAGAAGGATTTATTACAAAGACTCCATGCTGCCACAATTTTCTCTAAATTTAATTTAAAATTTGGATTTTGGCAAATACAAATTGACCCAAAAGACAGGTACAGGATTGCTTTCGCCGTCCCTTTCGGACAGTATGAATGGAATATAATGTTGTTTGGATTAAAAAACGCTCCATATGAATTTCAATAGATAATGAATGATATCTTTAATCCATATTCCAAATTTATTATAACTTATATAGATGATGTCTTAGTTTTCTCAACAAACATCAATCAACATTTCAAACATTTAAGCATATTCTTTAACACAATCAAAGATAATGGATTAGCACTGTCTAGGACTAAGTACAACTTGTTCTAGACAAACATCAAGTTCCTTGGTCATAACATCCAACAAGTGACTATTACTCCTATCCAGCGATCCCTCCAGTTTGCTGACAAATTCCCAGATCAATTTCTGGACAAGACACAACTTCAAAGATTTCTTGGTTATATCAACTATATTTTTGATTTCATTCCGGGATTAAGCATTCTACTGAAAACCCTCTATGACAGGTTAAAAAAGCCTCCAGTTCCTTGGACGGATGCCCAAACCAATGCTATCAAGCAAATTAAGTTGAAAGTTAAGAGTCTCCCTTTCCTGAGTCTCCCCGATCCATCTGCATTTAAAATTATAGAAACAGATGCATCAGACAAAGGATATGGTGGTATCTTAAAACAAATTAAGAATAATAAAGAAAATATCATTGCATTTACATCAAAACACTGGAATAGTTCACAACAGAACTATCCAACAATTAAACAAGAAATTTTGACAATTGTTTTATACATATCAAAGTTTCAATATGATTTATTGAACCAAAAGTTTTTGCTTCTCATTGACTGTAAGACAGCTAAGTCTGTTCTGCAGAAGGATGTGCAAAACATTACTTCAAAACATATTTTTCACCAGATGGCAAGCTATTTTATCAATTTTTGATTTTGATATTGAATATATAAGGGGAAGCTCAATTTCCATACCTGATTTTCTAACCCGTGAATTCTTTCAAGGCAGATAACATGCCTAAAAAACCAAAGCCCACGCGGTTAGCCTTACCAGTCCCGGAGGAGAAGCAACAACAACAGGTTGTCACACAACAGCCGAAAGACAAGTCAATTTCAGCAATTGTTCAACAACAATATACAACAGCAGTAGTTTCCAAAAAGTAGCAAACAACCGAAGTTGGACCAAGCCAGCCAAAATGTAGATTGCCTGCAGACTATGCCATGAAAGACATCCCAATAGTGGTCACATCACAGCCGATTTCGGCCAAACCAATTTCAATTGCCCAACCTCGAAGATGGGCAGATATTGCCGAAGAAGAACCCTCTTCTGAAGATGATATTCAATTTGCACAGCCGCAAGCTTCACAGTGAACGATAGAAGATTTTAAGAAATGGATACAACTCATGTGCCTTACTTAAAAAGCACCCATGACTTCTCTCAACCTAGAGGAAGTGGCAAAATCAATGGCGCAACTCCTTGAAGCAGCTGCCATATCTTCCGCCATATCCTCTTCAACTTCAACTTTAGCTATGGTTGCAAAAAGCACCACACCTTCAACTTCAACCGTAGCTGCTACAAGCACCACAAAGAAATAAATGGTGGTGAAAAGCCCCACTAAAAGACAAGTGATGGCCAAAATCCCCAATACACAGAGCACGGCGCGTTCTGCACCTAAACAGGCACTTTCTTCACCTGTGCCTCAGACAATTTCTTTAGCAGGTCCTTATTCGGAGGAACCTCAATATATTAAGAACAAGATAACTTACTCACTCGTCCAAACTGAGCCACATCTTTGGGATTCTAACCCTCTAGTAGTAGCCAAAAAGATGCTCGACCCAACATCTATTTTTCTTCAAAACACTCATGTTCATAATCAGAAGTTCTGTGAATTTATCCTTACAGACACTCATTCTTGTCTGTTTAAACCTTTTTTGGACAAAACCCAAATCGATATCACCTATACCATGGTATGGATAAACAAAATCATCTTGACAAAGGAATAGGGTGATCATCCTATGAAAGTCAGAAAACTTTCCAAGCCATTTTCTACCCAATTTTTCAGTTACAGGGATGCGTGGTTTAAAGCGCTAACCTTTCAAAACCATACTAACAAACATTCATATTTCCTCCTTTGGGGCAAACACTTACCAATAGATTTTCCCTAATGGTTTTTGCACCAATGCTGGCCTATTTATGGCCATTTTTAGACATATTTCCTCCACCAGTGAAAGAAGGATTTGAGTATTTTTGTTTCAGATTTCACGGAGACCAGCACATCACCCAGTTGCTTCAATTTTCCCTCAGATTCCACATTCCATAGATATACACCCAGAAGTTTGTTTTCCACAAACGGGAAGGATTCAGAGATATGCCTTGGTTAGCCCTTCAAGGCTATTGTAAGTGGTACAAGGCACGGAAGGATGACACAGAAACCTACTTACCAGCAGTCGGAAAATAGTTTTCCAGCAACCCCAAATTTCTATCACCAACAGATGTAGCAAACACTTCATTCCTGCAGCAGAGAAGGCTAGTTCAAGCCAAATTAGCAGGCTCTACCAGCAAAGAAGACTACATCCAGGAGATGAAAAACCTTCTACAACAGCTTAAGGGAAATGTTCCCTGTCAACGTTCATCCAGTTCGTCTAAAGAACAATCAGAAGAAGAGGATGACCCTGACTATGACCCAGAATGAGTCAAAATCAGGACCAATTTGCTGCTGACATCAGCCATGACGCCAGCAAAGAATTTTCTGGGAAGTTACTGTAGCAATGTTACTGTAGATTATTATGCACTTCTCACTGTAGATCACTGTGCACTTCTCACTGTAGCAAAATATTGTACACTTTCACTGTAGGACGGTCTATAATTATATAAATAGACACCCTCACTCACTTCAGAGGACAGGAAATCCTTCACGCAGATTTCGGATACTTCTCTCTACACTCTTCTCTCACTAAAACCTCTCAAGCCTTAAGAGTTATACCCCTGTAAGCTTTTAAGTTTCAATTTTTAATATTTGTATTTTAATTTCATATTATTAATTACACTTCTGGACGGCTCTGCCACTAGATTTTATGTTTTAATCTTGCTTTTACATAATTGCATTCGGTTGGCTCTGCCACCTACTTTAATTGGAATACGCTTGCTTATGATCGGTTCTACCGCTTGAGTTTAATTTTGTTTATTGCTTCCTGTTCCTTACATTCCTCGCTTTTCCCTGACTCTTCTACTACTTCCGGGGACTAGCTTCCGCCCCTCTGGTATCAGATCCAGTGGGAAGTAAGGATGTGATTCTTGTTTTCTGACTGCTGGTAAGTAGGTATATTTTGATATGAATCTCAAACTCCATGAGATACCTACCTACACACACACACACACACACACACACACACACATAAACACGTAATTTTAATTAAGGACTATATATATCCTAAATATATATTAGTATTTAATATTTTATTAGTTATATGTATATATGTAACATTCTTATAAATTGTAACATATTACACACACACACATTAACGATACACTTTATTATCTATTTACTACGATACTAAGTGTATCATAGCATGTTGGATATAACTACTATTTCAATTAAACTCTATTAATTATATTTATAATGTTTATCATTTAGGTGATTTCGTATAAATTACACTTCATACCCGTTACCTGTTGTCACACTGCGTTTTTTCGCGAAAGCGACTTTCAACGTGTGACAACTCTTTTAAATGGGTATTAAAAGAGAAGAGTTGCCACCAAACGGTTTAAGGTGCGTTGGTTACCTATTTGCAAATAACTCTGTTTTGACTAGTCAACGCCACCAAAGATCGGGTAAGGGCTCAAATTACCTCAAAGAGGAGGTGTTAGGCATTCTTCAAGGTCCACAACTATGGTTCCCGACCGAAGTTTAAACTATGTGGACTAGAGAATTAAGCTAGGTGATCAAATAAGCAAAGAAAGATGTAGAAGTTGAAAACTCTGTTATAACATAAGAATTAACTATATGGCTAATTGATACAAGTCTTAAAAAAATCACAAGGAGTACAAATGATTAAATGCGGACAACAAGCATATAAACAAAAGGGGGTCCTATGTTTTTTAGCCTAAAGGATCACCCCGTGCAACATAAATAATATTTCACAACTCCCTGGAGTCCCTTGAGGTAAGGGTTGCTTATATTATTCAGCAAGCACAGACTATCATCTCATGCTACCTAATTATTATGTTGAAGTTATTACTTAAAGGCACTCTAATTCAATTCTAAACCGTGCCCTGTGCGTGCCAGTCTCGTGCCTATGATCCAGGAGGCTTTGGACCTACTATTAGGTGGTTCTAGACTTTACTTAGGAATACACACACTAGCAGTGAAAGGCTCAAGTTGACCTCCACACATAAGCACAAAAGCACGCGATCAGATTTTTTCTGGTTATGCAGTAGACAGAATTAAGACGTGTTAGAATCAATAGGTATACAGGCATGTCATCTAAATGAGGCAATACAAAAGTAACACAACCCATTCAACTTTAAAGTGTTGAATGATTACAGGCCCAAATACGAACATAGAATAACTCAGTAATATATCTGGGCCTTCAAACAGGCTTAGGACTTCACATGGACTGCAGGCCCAAACTCCAGATACGAACAATGCATTTCAGACTTTCAGTATCACAGCAGGTTCATATACCAGGCCAAAAGGAATAACTTACTTACCCAAATGGAAGCCAAATTCAGCCATACAGGTGACAAGGTGCTTATCGGAATAGAACCCTGGCGCAACTGCTCAGACTCTACGCGCCATGCATCTTTGAGACTATGGGGAACATACTCCCTCAAGAACATATCTGAGAACTGAGTCCAAGTGAGTGAAGCTGCCTCGGTCGGACTACCCAACTCGTATGCTTGCCACCACTGATAGGTCGCTCCTCTAAGCTGGAACATAGTGAAAAAAACCCTACTAGATTCCGCGACACCCATAGTACGGAGGATACGGTGGCACTCCTCAAGAAAACCCTGGGCATCCTCTAACACCAAGCCACTAAAAGTAGGAGGGTGGTACCTCTCGAGCCTGAGCTGCTCCCCCTCAGAAACTGCTGCCCTAACCTCAGGCTGAACTGGAGCTACCTGTTGCATCTGTATGACCTTAGGAACCTGCTCGACCTAGATTCGCTTCTCTAGGGTACGTGCGGCGGGAGTTTGTGCTCCTCCCCCCGCCTGAGATGTGGCAGGAGCAAGTGGTATCAATCTTGTCTGAGCCAAGGTGCTGAACATGCTAAGAAACTGGGCGAGGGTCTCTTGGAGTGTTGGTGCAGTAACAGGCGCCTCAGGTGCCTGCCCTCCAACTGGAGTTGCTGGTGGCTCCTCTATAGTAGCTTGTACGGGTACTTTGGCTGCACCACATGGACTTCCTTGGCCTCTACCTCGGCCCCGGCCTCTCGTGGCTCTTGTAGGGGGCGTGGGTGTCTGATCATCTGATCCAGCTGTACGTGTCATCACCATCTGTGAGGGAATAGAAAGATAGAAATTTAGAATCCGAAGTCAAAATCTCGCACAATAAGGAATCAAAGAAGTGAAGCTTTTCCAAACAATTCCATCGCCTCCCAAAGATAAGTACAGACGTATCCGTACCGATCCGCGAGACTCTACTAAACCTGATTGTGACTCATAACACCAATGAACTTAGTGCTCTAATACCAACTTGTCACGACCCACATTTCTCTCCGTAGGATGTCGTGACGGCACCTAGTCTCTATGACTAGGTAAGTCTAATAATTTGCGGAATAACTGAATATAAATTGAACTCAAACCTCTACACATGAAATATAAACAAGAACTGCGATTCAAATAATTACAACTCTCAAAACCCGATAGAAATAAGTCACAAGCTCTAAATAGAATATGTTAAGTCTCTTTATACATCAAAGTCTAGTAAAATAAAGAAAGCAATATCATGGAGATAGAGGGAGACTCCGAGTTCTGCGGACGCTAGCAGATATACCTTGAAGTCTCCACGTATGGTCTAGCTCACTGGTATCTGGCCTGGTAGGAAGAACCTGGATCTGCACAAAATAAATATGCAGAAGTGTAGTATGAGTACACCACAACGGTACCCAGTAAGTGCCAAGCTTAACCTCGGTAGAGTAGTGACGAGGTCAGGTCAGGTCAGGGCCCTACTGGAATAAAAAAGAAACAAGGCAGAAGATAAATAATATATTGAAATGACTGAGAATTTAACAATGAGAAATTTCAGAAAGGTAACAGCACAGCAAATAGAGATAAATAGCAGGGGCACTCCTGAGGTACTGCCTCCTAGTCCCAAATGTAAATACACAACAGAGGAGTTCCTGAGGTACTGCCTCGTAGTCCCAAAAGTAAATACACAACAGGGGGAGTTCCCGAGGTACCACCACGTAGTCCCAACAGTAAATATGCAATAGGTACGCTTCCGAGGTACCACCTCGTAGTCCCAAATGTAAATATATAACAGGGGAAGCTTCCGAGGTACCGCCTTGTAGTCCCAAAAGTAAATATGCAACAGGTGGAGCTCCCGAGGTACCGCCTCGTAGTCCAAAAAGTAAATACACAACTTATAACCTATGGAACAACGAATTTATAGCAAGGAATCCTACAGTTAAGTACTGAATACAATATCAAGGAAATAGGTAATTCAACTAAGCATGTTGCACAAGTTGCAAGTAAGAGTTAAAACACGTAGGCATGCGAAATTAGGCTAAACATGATGACGACACAGGCTAGAGAAACTCAGCTAAGGAATTAAAAGAAACCTACTCAACAAAAACTAGATTTTTTAACATTTAACCCAAGTACGCACTCGTCACCTTGCATACACGGCCTTCATGTATTGCAAATACCATAACAGTACCAAAACCTAAGGGTAGGTTCCCCTACACAAGGTTAGACCAGTCACTTACCTCAAATCTCGCTCAATCAATTGATAAGAATGCCTTTCCCTCAATTTTCCAACTCCAAACGGCCCAAATCTAGCCAAAAGCAATTACATACTACAAATACAACTACAAGAAACTAATTTAAATAATAAATCAACGACTTTAGCAAAGGATCAAAAAATCACCCCAAAAGGTCGATTCAGGCCCACGTATCGGAATCGGGTAAAAGTCACAAAATATGATCACCCATTCGACCACGAGTCCAACCATTCAAATGTTACCAAAATCCGACACCAAATCGCCATCAAATCTGCAAATTAAACTCTCCAAATCCCTAGCCTCAAACTCCCAAATTCCACCTTAAATACACACAAACTAGGTAGGAAAATCAATGGGGAAACAAGGTTATTGATCAAAAATGAGCACAAGAGACTTACCTCAAGAAACCCCTCGAAAATCCTCTATATAATCGCCAAAACTCGAGCTCAAAATGTTTAAAATGAAGCAAAATCGCAAACCCTTGTATTCAAGTGTTGTGTCCAGCAATTCCGCTTCTGCGGAAACTTGGCCGTATCTGCAGCATCGCAGAAGCGACAACATACCCGCTTCGGTGGCTTCCCTCGCTCCTGCGGTCCCTTCATATGCTCGTGCAGACTCACTTCTGCAAGCCTCTAAGCCGCTTCTACAGAACCCAACCCCCTGCCCAATTCTGCTTCTGCCGTTATTCCTCCGCAGAAGCGACTCCGCTTCTGCAGCCTTCAAGTCGCACCTGTGACCACAGGTTCTTTCCTCCAGTCCCGCTTCTGCGAGCTCGCACTTGCGGTCAATCTAGCGCAGGTGCAATTACACCAAAGCTGGTGCACTTCAGCCATTAACACAAGTCCAATTTAATCGGTTCTGGAATCCACCCGAGACCCCCAGGACCTCAACCAAATATACCAAGCAGTCCTAAAACATCATATGAACTTATTCGAGCCTTTAAATCACATCATACAATGCTAAAAACACGAATTGCGAATCGATTCAATCCTAATGAACTTTAAAACCTCAAAGTTCTACATCTGACACCGAAACCTATCAAATCATGTCCGATTGACCTCAAATTTTGCACACAAGTCATAATTGACATTATGGACCTATTCCAACTTTCGGAATCGGAACCTGACCTCGATATCAAAAAGTCCACTCCCGGTCAAACTTTTCAAAAATCATCCAATTTTCCAACTTTCGCCATTTAATGTCAAAATGACCTTCGGATCTCCAAATCAACATTCGGACACGCTCCTAAGACCAAAATCACCCTATGGAGCTATTAGAATCGTCAAAACTCCATCCCAGAGTCATCTTCACACAAATCAACCTACGGTCAATCCTACGACATAAACTTCCATTTTAGGGGCTATATGTCCCATTTCACCCCGAAACCAAATACCAAACCTCCCAGCGAGTAACAAAACCCAAAAATGAGATAGAGGGAGTAATAAATAGGGGTTCGGGGCTAATACTCTCAAAACGACCGGCTGAGTCATTACATCCTCCCCCTCTTAAAACAAACGTTCGTCCTCGAACGAGTATAGAGACATACCTGAAGTGGTGAATAGATGTGGATAACGGCTGCACATATCATGCTTGATCTCCCAAGTCGCCTCCTCAATCGAATGACCCCTCCACTAAACCTTCACTGAAGCGATGTTCTTTCACCTTAACTTTCGAAGCTGCCTATCCAAAATGGCCACCGGCTCCTCAATATAAGATATATCCTTTTCCAACTGGACTGAGCTGAAGTCTAACACATGAGACGGATCGTCATGATACTTTCGGAGCATGGAAACATGAAATACTGGATGAACGGCAGAGAGACTAGATGGCAGTGCAAGTATGTAGGCCACCTCTCCAACCCTCTCAAGAAACTCAAAAGGCCCGATATTACCTAGGGCTCTACTTGCCCTTCATTCCGAGCCTCATAACACCCTTCATGGGCGAAACCCGGAGCAAGACCCGCTTCCTAACCATGAATGCAACGTCGCGACCCTTCTGATCCACATAACTTCTTCTGCTTGGTTTGGGCTGTACGAAGTTGATCCTGAATGAATTTAACCTTTTCCAAAGCATCCTGAACCAAATCTGTACCCAATAGTCTAGCCTCACCCGACTCAAACCAACCCACAGGAGACCGACACCGCCTACCATACAAAGCCTCATACGGTGCCATCTAAAATGATCGATTGATAACTGTTGTTGTAGGCAAACTCCGCAACTGGCAAGAAATGATCCCAAGCATCCTAAAATCCATCACACATGCACGAAGCATATCCTCCAATATCTGAATCGTACACTCGGACTCTCTGTCCGTCTAAGGGTGAAATGCTGTACTCAACTCCACTCGAGTACCCAACTCATATTGTACGTCTCCAGATCCGCGATGTAAATTGCGTACCTCGGTCAGAGATGATAGATACCGGCACGCCATGAAGCCTGAAAATCTCGCGAATATAAACCTAAGCCAACTGCTCCGAAGAGTAAGTAGTAACCACAGGAATAAAATGAGCTAACTTGGTCAATCTATCCACAATCACCCAAACAGCGTCGAACTTCCTCTGAGTTTGTGAAAGCCCAACAACAAAATCCATACTGATCCACTCCCATTTCTACTCCAGAATATCTAGCTTCTGAAGCAATCCGCTCGGTCATTGATGCTCATACTTCACTTGCTGAAACATTAGGCACCGAGCTACATATTCCACTATGTCCTTCTTCATTCTCCTCCGCCAATAATGTTGCCTCAGGTCCTGATACATCTTCGCAGCACCTGGATGAATAGAGTACCATGAACTGTGAGCCTCCGAGAGAATCAACTCACACAAGCCATCTACATTAGACACACATAGCCTGCCCTGCATCCGTAATACACCGTCATCTCCAATAGTGACCTCCTTGGCATCGTTGTGCTGAACTTTGTCCTTGAGGACAAGCAGATAAGGGTTGTAATACTAATGCTCTCTGATACGATCATAAGGAGAAGCCCGAGAAACCACACAAGTCAAAACTCGACTAGCCTCAAAAACATCCAATCTAACAAACTGGTTGGCCAAGGCCTAAACATCCAAGCCTAATGGCCTCTCTACTACCGGAAGATATGCTAAGCTACCCAAACTCTCTGCCTTGCGACTCAAGGCATCGGCCACCACGTTGTCCTTCCCGGGATGATATAAAATGGTGATATCATAGTTCTTAAGCAACTCTAACCATCTCCGATGCCACAAGTTAAGATCCTTCTATATGAACAGATGTTGTAGAATTGGTGATCGGTGTAGACCTCTCAAGGGATACTGTACAAATAGTGCCACCAGATCTTTAAGGCATGAACAATAGCTTCTAACGAGGTTGTGGACCGGATAGTTCTTCTCATGCACCTTCAGCTGTCTAGACGTGTAGGCAATCACCCTATTGTCCTGCATCAACACCGCGCCGAGACCAATGCGCGACACATCACAATACACCGTATAGGACCCCGATCCAGTAGGCAACACTAACACTGGGGCTATAGTTAAAGCAGTCTTGAGCTTTTGAAAGCTCTCCTCACAATCCTTGGTCCACCTGAACGGAGCACCCTTCTGGGTCAATTTAGTCATAGGCACAGCAATCAACGAGAAACCCTCTACAAATCGACAGTAATACCCCGCTAAGCCAAGAAAACTCTGGATCTCCATAGCTGAAGACAGTCTGGGCCAACTCTGCACTGCTTTAATCTTCTTCGAATCTACCTTGATCCCCTCAGTCAATACTACATGACCCAAAAATGCCACTGACTATAGCCATAATCACTTTTCAAAATTTTTGCATATAACTTCTTTTCCTTCAAAGTCTGAAGCACGGTCCTCAGGTGTTGCTCATGATCCTCCCGACTCCGAGAGTACACCAAAATGTCGTCAATAAACATAATGACGAAAGAGTCAAGATAGGGTTGAAATACATTGTTTATCAAGTGCATGAACAATGTTGGGGCGTTGGTCAGTCCAAAAGACATCACAAGGAACTCGTAATGACCATACCGAGTCCTAAAAGCAGTCTTCAGGATATATGGCTCCCGAATCTTCAATTGATGATAGCCTGAACGCAAGTCAATCTTAGAGAACACTCTAACACCCTAAAGCTGATCAAATAGGTCATCAATACGTGGCAATGGATACCTGTTCTTTATTGTAATCTTGTTCAACTGGCGATAATCAATACACATTCGCATAGACCCATCCTTCTTCTTTACAAACAAGACAAGAGCACTCCAAGATGACATGCTGGGCCGAATGAAGCCCTTATCGAGCAACTCTTGCAATTGTTCCTTTAATTCTTTCAACTCTGTTAGGGCCATACGATAAGGTAGAATAGAAATGGGCTGAGTGCCTAGTAACAAATCAATGCCAAATTCGATACCCCTATCGGGCGACATGCCCAGAAGATCCGCTGGGAATACATTTGAATAGTCCCTTACTACCGGATTGACAGTAAGAGTATCAACACTAACATCCCTCACATATGCCAGATATGCATCACGCCCCTTCTCAACCATTCGTTGAGCCTCTCCGCTATAGCCACAGTAGACCTGGAATAGCTAATGTCACCATCTTGGAGTGACAATCAAGGATAGCGTGATAGGGGGAAAACCAATCCATGCATAACAAAACATCAAAATCCACTATACTGAGCAATAATAAATTGGTTCTAGTCTCAAAATCACTAAGAACAATCAAACACAATTGATACGCACGGTCAACAATAATAGAATCACCCACGGGTGTAGACACATAGATAGGAGAACTTAGAAAATCACATGATATACCCAAATACGGGGCAAAATAAGGTGACACATAGGAATAAGTGGAGCCTGGATCAAATAATACTGATTCATCTCTATGACAGACCAGAACAATACATGTGATGACCGAATCAGATGCAACTGCCTCCGTTCTAGTAGGAAGGGCATAATATCTAGCTTGGCCTCCCCCTCTAGGGCGCCCTGTCTGGCCTCCACCTCGAGTTGGCTGTGCAGGTGGAGTGGTGGCTGGTGCTGTAACCATAGCCTGAGGACCCGGTGGAACACACGATGCCTGAGTGGTCTGTGGAGGTGCACCCCTCCTGAGTCTGAGGCAATCCCTCACCACATGACGAGTGTCACCACACTCAAAAACAAGCCCTCGGAGGACGTGGCTACTATGATTGGCTCGGGCATGATCGGCTGGACTAACCGCTGAAAGCACCCCATGCAGGAGGTGCACTAGAAAATGGCGGTGCATAATAAGGAGCTTGGGACCTAGGAGTGGCCGGAGCACCGTTGGCGACTGGAAGTGCTGAATGAACAGGGTGACCCATATAGACCCTACCCTGACGAGCTGCAACTAGGTACGAGTACCACTATATGTGCCAGACTCTCGAGACCTATTGGCCTCCCTCTCCTCTCTCTGCCTAATGAACATACCCTTCAATCTCATGGCGATCCCCACCACCCACCGGTATGCGATGTCCATCTCCAACTCTCGGGCCATACAAAATCTGATACTAGGGTTGAGCCGCTCAATAAATCGACGAACTAGCTCCCGAACAATAGCAATCAAGGTTGGTGCATGCCTGGACAAATCACTACACCGGACTGCATACTCAGACACGATCATAGAACCCTAGCGCAACTGCTCAAGCTCTGCGCGCCATGCATCTTTGAGACTCTGGGGAACATACTCCCTCAAGAATATATCTGAGAACTGAGTCCAAGTGAGTGAAGCTGCCTCGGCCGGACTACCCAACTCGTATGCTCGCCACCACAGATAGGTCGCTCGTCTAAGCTGGAACATATTGAAATAAACCCTACTAGATTCCGCAACACGCATAGTACGGAGGATACAGTGGCACTCCTCAAGAAAACCCTGGGCATCCTCGGACACCAAGCCACTGAAAGTAGGAGGGTGGTACTTCTTCTACCTCTCGAGTCTGAGCTGCTCCCCCTCAGAAACTGCTGACCTAACCTCGGGCTGTACTGGAGCTACCAGCTGCATCAGTATGACCTCGGGAACCTGCTCGACCTAGACCCATTTCTCTGGGGTACGTGCGGCGGGAGTCTGTGTTCCTCTCCCCGCTTGAGATATGGCAGGAGCAAGTGGTTGCTTGAGCCAAGGTGCTGAACATGCTAAGAAATTGGGCGAGGGTCTCTTGGAGGGTTGGTGCAGTAACAGGCGCCTCAGGTTCCTGCCCTCCAACTGGAGCTACTGGTGGCTCCTCTATAGTAGCTCGTGCGGGTGCTCTGGCTCCACCACATGGATGTCCTCGGCCTCTACCCCGGCCCCGGCCTCTCGCGGCTCTAGCAAGGGGCGCGGGTGTTTGATCATCTGATCCAGTTGTATGTGTCATCACCATCTGTTAGGGAATAGAAAGATAGAAATTTAGAATCCGAAGTCAAAATCTCGCACGATAAGGAATCAAAGAAGTGAAGCTTTTCCAAACAATTCCATTGCCTCCCAAAGATAAGTACAGACGTCTCCGTACCGATCCGCGAAACTCTACTAAACCTTCTTGTGACTCATAACACCAATGAACTTAGTGCTTTAATACCAACTTGCCACGATCCAGATTTCCCTCCGCAGGATGTCGTGACGGCACCTAGTCTCTATGACTAGGTAAGCCTAACAATTTGTGGAACAACTGAATATAAACTGAACTCAAACCTCAACACATGAAATATAAACAGGAACAGCGATTCAAATAATTAAAACTCTCAAAACCCAGGTAGAAATAAGTCACAAGCTCTAAAGAGAAACTGTTAAGTGTCTTTATACATCGGAGTCTAGTAAAATAAAGAAAGCAACATCATGGAGATAGAGGAGGACTCCGAGGTCTGCGGACGCTAGCAGATATACCTTGAAGTCTCCACGTACCGTCTAGCTCACTGGTAACTGGCCTGGTTGGAAAAACCTGGATCTGCACACAAAAATATATGCAGAAGTGTAGTATGAGTACACCACAACGATACCCAGTAAGTGCCAAGCCTAACCTCGATAGAGTAGTGACGAGGTCAGGTCGGGCCTTACTGGAATAAAAAAAGAAACAAGGCAGAAGATATAATAATATAATGAAATGACTGAGAATTTAACGATGAGAAATTTCAGAAAGGTAATAACACAGCAAATAAAGGTAAACAGCAAGGGCACTCCCGAGGTACCGCCTCGTAGTCTCAAATGTAAATACACAATAGATGAGCTCCCGAGGTACCGCCTCATAGTCTCAAAAGTAAATACACAACAGGTGGAGCTCCCGAGGTACCGCCTCGTAGTCCCAAAAGTAAATATGCACAAGGGCGCTCCTGAGGTACCAACTCATTGTCCCAAAAATAAATATACTATAGGGGAAGCTCCCCACGTACCGCCTCGTAGTCCCAAAAGTAAATACATAACTCATAACCTATGGAACAACAAATTTACAGCAAGAAATCCTACAATTAAGGACTGAATACAAGATCAAGGAAACAGGTTATTCAACTAAGCATGCTGCATAAGTTGCAAGTAAGAGTTAAAATACGTAGGCATGCGACATTAGGCTAAACATGATGACTACATATGCTAGAGCAACTCAGTTAAGGAATTACAAAAAAGCTACTCAGCAAGAACCGTATTTTTCAACATTGAACCCGAGTACGCACTCCTCACCTCGCGTTCTACGGCCTTCACGTATTGCAAATATCATAACAGTACCAAAACCTAAGGGGAGGTTCCCCAACACAAGGTTAGACAAGTCACTTATCTCTCGATCTCAATCAATCGATAAGAATGTCTTTCCCTTGATTTTCCGACTCCGAACGACCCAAATCTAGCCAAAAGCAATTACATACTATAAATACAACTACAAGAAACTAATTTAAATAATAAATGCAAAGAATCAAAAATCGCCCAAAAAGGTCGATCCGGGCCCATGATTCGGAATCGGGTAAAAGTCACAAAATACGAACACCTATTCGACCGCGAGTCCAACCATACCAATTTTACCAAAATCCGACACCAAATCGCCACTCAAATCTCCAAATCCCTAGCCTCAAACTCCCAATTTCCACCTTAAATACATACAAACTAGGTGGGAAAACCAATAGGGAAACAAGGTTACTGATCAAAAATGAGCACAAGAGACTTACCTCAAGAAACCCCTCGAAAACCCTCTCAAGAACGCCAAAACCCGAGCTCAAAATGTTTAAAATGAAGAAAAATCGCGAACCCTTGTATTTAAGTGTTCTGCCGTTCATCTGCTCCAGCGGACTCACTTCTGCGAGCCTCGAAGCCGCTTCTGCGGAACCCAGCCCCCGCCCAATTCCATTTCTGCGGTTATTCCTTCGCAGAAGCGACTCCACTTCTGTGGCCTTCACGTCGCACCTGCGACCATAGGCAAGTTCCTACAGCCCCCGATCTGCGCCCAAATGCTCGCTTCTGTGAGCTCGCACCTGCGATCTGTTATAACCCATATTTGTACGTGTTAGATTACACCGTAAGATAGTCTACCTTGGTTCGAGAAGAGAATTACTTTTGAGACAATAAGATTTTAGTCCTATTGGTCCTAAACGATGCAAAGGTGTATAAGGGCGGTTAACAAGTATTAAAGGATAAACGAGTTAAGGATGTTGTAACTCGATTTTTTGGGAAAATCGAGAGGTGTTTAACATTACCGAGATGTCATGTTTTAAGGTATTTGAATGATATGATATCTGTTTCATAAGTCTTGAGGTCAAACGAGTTATGAAACAAAAGTCGACAAAAGTTGTCGCAACTTAGGTTCACAAGTTTACTTAAACGTTAGGTCAAATGTTTCTGCGATTTTCTCCCAATTTACAAGGAGTTACGGGGTGATCTACCTACCAAATTAAAGGTCTATGAGTTTAGTTTCCAATTCTTCAAACCGTTTGTCAATACGATCTCGGAGTATTGAGATAATTGCATTTCCGTAGAACTGCACAGGCTGGTAGGTGACAAGTAGGTGCATCACCTACTTGCCAAAAATTAAGGGCTAAAAGTTAAAAGCCCCAAGTCGGTTAAGAGAGGGCTTTTAAAAGCTTCTAAAGCCTGATAATTCACTATCATTTCACAGCTTCAAAACCTAAAAGAACCCCTGCAACCCCTCCCCAAAATAATACCACACAAACCCTAATTGATTTTCCCCTCTTTCAAGTTCTAGTTGAAGGTAAACCCTAGAGTTTGAGGAACCAAAGCAAGGGCTGAGTTATCTAACAAGCAAGGTGAGTTTACTGCTCTATTTTATACATGTTTTCTACTGTTAAGTCTTGGTAATTCGTTCTATGTGTGTAAGAACTCACGGGACGGTGATCGGAAGCCGTGAGTTCAAGTTATTCACTTGTAGCGGACTGTTTTGTGGACTGTTTTGTGTTGCTGTAAAGCTGCGTGTTTCACTACTTATTTTTGGAGTTTTGGAGGAGGAAGGGTGTGGAGAAACACCATATATGTTTAGGGTTGTGGCCTGATAGTTGTTCATACCATTTCCGGATCGTTTGACACGACTATGGTGGCCATTGTACGTATGAAGTGATTGGTTTGTGTGTGGACTGTTTTGGGAGGTTCAATATGATTCTTATTGATGTTGTTTGGCTGTTTGGTTGCTATTTTGACTTGTGTGAAGTCATATATATAGGGGAGGTGCTGTCCGTTTTATTGCAAAATAGGTTACAGTCGATACATAATAGTTGCGACGCCTGAACGATAACGCTAGTGTCCTTTCTCTTATTGTAGACTAAGAAGTCGTGGAAGTTTCATAGCTTGAGATTGCAAAGTATTGCAAGGTATGTGAGACTATCCTTTTCCTTCTTTTGCACGACTCTGACTGTACACAATGCAATGAACGAACCCCAAAGATACTCTACTCTTAGGAGGTAGCAATACGTATATTGTTTCCCCTCTTATGGGAGGATTGATATGTTATTATTTCACCATGGTAGTATGACTCTTATGAGTCCAGCATGCATTATCTATTTTACTCTACCGAGCCGCGCTATAGTCGGCCGGGTATGGCACCTATTGTGCAACTATACATATGTACATGTTTTACTCTACTTAGTCGCGCTATAGTCGACAGCTATGTTACTCTACCGAGCCGTGCAACCACTGATCAGTTGGGTATGATGATGAGGAGGCCCACAGAGGCATATGTATGAGATGATGATGGCCCACAGAGGCGTATATATGTATATGATGATTTTCAAAAGGATATAAATATATGTATATGCATATGCATGTCAGGCATGACATGGTTAGTCGCCCTCAGAGGCATTCAGATGGTACAGGTTGTATGTCTCTTACCCTGATGCTTATTATTGTTCTTACATTATGTTTCCTGTCTTACATACTCAGTACATTATTCGTACTGACGTCCTTTATTGTGGACGCTGCATGTCGTGCTGCAGGTCCAGGCAGACAGATAGACGAGGCTTCCCCACCACAGTAGGCTACCCAGTTCAGCAGATATTGGCGAGATCCATCCTTCGGACTTGCCACAGTCTTGGTATGCATTTTGTTGTAGGCATTATGGGCACGTCGGGGCCCT